>WBMZ01011824.1:0-42004 GCA_013400975.1 Atrichornis clamosus
TATATATATATATATTTATCTCATACAATATAAAAATATAAATGCAAAAATTTCCCCCTGCCTTCTCTATTTTGCTATTTTATAGTCTGCACATGACATCATGTTATAATATACGTATGATAGACTGGTACTATGGTTATCATAAAAGGAGCTTTTGAAAGCCAAGTATTACTCTACAGCCCAAAGGTAGGGAGAACTGAGAAAGGGGCATCACAGTTTAGTGGAGGCATTTGTTTCTAAACCAGAAAAAAACCCCAAAATCATGCCCCCAGCCCTTCCCTCCTGTCAGTTATCTCGAGTGAAGAAAATTTCCACTCAACTGAAAAGAACTGGGTGGAGCTGGGGGGACATAAACATGAGGGATGCTCTGTCGGAAATCAGAAATATGACGGTTGCCAACAAAAGGCTCAAATGGCTCAATACCTGGACTGAACAATGGGAAGAGAGGCAGAGATTGAAAGAACTGAGGGGAAAACAAACAAACAAACAACCCCAAAACGAAACAAAAAACAACCCAGCAAACTGACAACACACGTACAAAGGAAACCGCCGGGAGGATGAGGCTGACAAAGACCCGTTGTCTAGCTTATAGATTGTTAGGTTTGAACATGTAGAGTATGGCCCCAGCACATGCTTCTAAAGAATGAAATGTTGCCACCTACATTGCAGCTGCCATGGTTGGAGACACCAGTAAATGTCTAAACATAGTCTCAATCTTTAAAATTCGGCTTAGCTTCTATCAGACGCACATCGTCTTAACTTTTAAATTTTCAGTGTGGGTTTTTCCTTAATATAGATAATATATATATTTTATATAATATATCAAAGTTTAGAGTATAGATTAAAAAAATTATCTGATCTGAGGCATTCCTTCCTAAATATCAGGGTAAAACTCAGAGCCATGGTCCATGCTCTGCAGCATCGGCTTCTGCTCAAGAGATGACATCCTGCTCAGCATTTCGGCTGAGAGCGCGTAACTATTGCCCGACTTCTCCTCGAACCAGCTATCTAGTGCCCTTTTGCAGTCGAAGTTGGCAATGGGCGGCCCGTTAACAGCAATCGTCAACAGGTCACTGAGCTGCTCCAGCGTGAGCCGGGAGCGGTTGTTCTTGCGCACTCTCTGCAGGGCGGTGCGCCCCTTCTCACAGCAGGCCGAAGAGGTGGGAAGGACTTTGAGGATCTGAACTATTTTATTTAGGAGGGGAAATCTCTGTTTGTATTTACAAATGTGACTTAGCAAGTCTTTAAAACCATTTTTGGTATAATAATCCACCTTGAGTTCTCGCCACTCCATCAGCAGACTCCCTCGGGTGTCCATCCCCTCTCTGCAAACCTCTCTGGAAAATGATGGGACTGTCTCCAGGTGTTCAAATATTTGTACCATGTCCTCCTTCCCATAGCTCATGAGCTCATCAGTGCTTCTGGGCCAAGCTGCAAGGTCAAATACCTGACAGGCCTTCACAAATGTCCGGCTGCGGGAATCAAACCTTTGGGCTAGGATCACCTGGGTCTTCTGGCAAATCTTTTCTCTGATCGACTGGAATTTGGCTTCAGCCACCCGTAGGTTTTTTACAGCAATGCCATTAAAGCTTTCACGGAAGTTTTCCTCAAACTCCTGCAAGTACTCCCCAGGGGAGTCTGCTAGCCGGCTGATCTCCTGGATGGCCTCCTCTATTTTATCGTCCACCTGCGACACAAGAAGGTACTCCCCTTGGAAGACGTAGGCAAGACGTGAAAGCACAGCAATCACATCCAGCAGGAAGTAGATGAGTTTAATCGACTGGTAGTCCATCAGGAACTGCAGGAGGGCCAAGGCAATGGCAGAAGCATCTGCTCTTTGGGTCTGGCCACTAATATCTTTGAGATGGGCCACAACCTCAAGGTAATCCTTGATTAGAGCATTGAGCACATTCTGCTCCCCAATGATCCACTTCACTGCTCGAATGTCCCCCAAGAACTCTGTCTCCTCACACAGAGTGGCAGCAGTGACCCTCAACTCGCACATGAGTCGGGGAGAGTAACGATAGAAACTGAGCAGTTGCTTCAAATTGTTTTCTAGCTCCTCCAGGCATGGTAATTCCTTTCCACTGATGGCGTCCAAAATTTCCAAGTGGGGCCTATGCACCATAAAGGGAAGGCAGAGAAGCCAGGGCAAGGTCTTTCTGATTGTCATGAACAAGTTGGCTCTCAGGCTGGCGGTAATATTAGCACCATCAACTCCCAAGCCAATAGTTGGCTTCTCATCCTGCAGTCGTATTCCCAGGCTGGAAAAAGCCCGGTCTAATGCTTGGAGGTAACTGTCTGTTGTAGAAAAGCCCAGTTCCTGAAGAGACAGGAATTCAGTTGCCGGAGGCCCGTCGCTGCTCGTGTACTGCACATAGACCGCAACCGTATCTGCGAGCAAATCGTCGCTCTGCCCATCCAGGATGATGCTGAGGAAGGGAGACTGCCGGATGCGTTCAACCAGGTCCTCTCGAAGGGCCCGGGCGATGTGGTGAATTAAGATTTGGCAGTCTCCTTCATTCATGTACTGATCCACCACCTTGAGTTCACACTTTCTCAGCAGTTCTGCCAGCGGCCGAAAGTCATAGTAGGGCCTGCCCTCCAGGGCCAGGTGGTAGGCTGTATTGAAGAGCAGGGTCATATTTCGGCACATCTCTTCTGTCTTCTCTGGGTGCATCCTGAGCTTGTAAAGCTGCAGGCACTTCTTGTGGAGGTTGCTCTGGCTGTGAAGCTTTATCGTGTGTATCTTGAACTGCTTTGAGCCAATGATGAAGGCTGAAGTCCGAGAGGATTGCACTGTGTACTGCCTACAGACATGGCACCACATTTCATTCAACGTCGGGGAGTACCGCAGAAACCAAAACTTCTTAAGCCACTCTTGCTTGAAGCGCCGTATCCTCCGGCCTGTCGCTGAAGACATCTTGGAAGGCTCGTCTGTAGCAGCAATCATGTCATTGGAAACTGATTCATCAGCAGAATCCACCTCTTGGTCATCGTCCTCCATGATAGTGGGAACTGAGATGATGCTTTCTGAAGCTGAAACAAAAAAATAAAAAAGAGGAAAAAAAATATGGTATTTACAAAGTTGCTGAGCTAGAGAAGCATTCTACTGTGACAGTAGAGCACTGCCCAATGAGCTGGCCACAACCTCCCCTCTCCTGGCCACAATACATTATGGATAAAATTTGAATCATGGCTTTGAAAGGAAAAGAAATCAGTATTTCTGCATAAGAACTTTGTCTCCAACATGCCACAAAGAACAGCAAGAAAGGACACTACATCCTGGCCACTTGACCAATACATTGTGTGACCCAAATATTCCCTTTACTGAAGGCTCCTGGCTGCTTGACAGCATGTTCCTGGAGGAAATGAAATGAATCTTCAGAAAGGGACACATGGTTGTGTTAAGGCAGTGGAGGAAACAGAGGAATTCCAACAAGGGACACAGCAGGACATAATTTCATACACAAAGAGAGCACATTTCAGTGTTACCACAGAGTCATTCAGACTTTCTTGGTAGCATGTGAGGCATTGTGGAGGGGCTTCCACTGAAAGAGAATGCATCAAAAATACAGCAAACAAACTGTCTGCAATGGAATGTCTTTTTTATTGGCAGTGCATTATTGATTACAATGGCAACAATTAGAGCAAGTTGTCATACAGAGTCTTTCCCAGACAGTGTTTTCCACTGCACCCACAGCATCAGCTCCTGGCCCACCCAGTCACAAAACCTGACAATGAACCTTCCATGGAACCACAGGTCCACCTGAATACTCAGAGCAAAATGCTTTAGATGGGTACAGAGCACACAGGCATCTCACTACTCTCCTTAGGCGGGGTTTGGAGAATGCTCTAACTCGGCAAGGCTTACCTGTGGGGTCTGAGAACTCTTGGAGCTCGGGTACCTGGGGCGGTAACACGGGTGGCTCGGGTAACTTCCCAGATCTCAGCATGTCTAACTCAGCCTGCAGCTCCCGGATTTTCTTCTTCAGCCGGATGCAGTTGGGGCAGAAGGACGTGGTGGGGATTTCATGGGAGTTGCCTTGTGCAGGGGCCAGTGACAGCTCGGTTGGGCTGTCTGCTTTGAGTGACAGGGGCTCTTCTTCCTCATCTTCAAGGATGGCCACCTCCTTGGCTGAGATGAAAGAGGAACTGTGAGGGACCTTCCACTCCCTCTCGCTCTGGTTTCTGCTGAGGCTCAGGGAGCCGTGCTGCATGGCACTGCCACACTGCTCAAAGATGTCTTCAGCCTGGTATTTAGAGGCTTTTCTGATGGAAAGTGGTGTACTTGTTGCTAACTGGTTCTCTTCAAACTTGGTGGACTCCAAAGAAGCCTCCAGGACGTCTTTGAAGATGAGGTCAATCTTTTTTTTCTTTGTTTGGGGGTGTGATTCCCCCTCATCACAGCTGCGCTTGTAGGGGCTCTTCCCTTGCTTTAAGGTGGTGAACTGGAGTGCCCCCCTTGCATCCTCTTGATTTTCTACATTCTTTTCTGACTTTTCACTCTGTAACTTTTTGTCTCCTAGAAAGGAAAATGAGGGGTGGGGATTATCACTGGGAACCGTGCAACATCCCTCCATCTAAAACTCAAACAAAAAAGAACAAAAAGGCAGATTGGATCCCTGCAGGTCTGCATGTTATGTTACAAGCCAGGGAACTGACACAACTCAGTGGAAACCGAGGCTTGCAAGAGGAGAAGTCCTGCTAATGGGCATGTCTGCAAAAACAGAGACAGTCCTGGGTAGCCACAGCAGAGTAGAACCCACACACTTTAAAGAGAAGAGAAGCTACAGGCAGCTTGTTTAACCTAAAGGTATAATCAACCTGCGGTGGAAGAGGACTATGAGGTGAGTGACTGATCATGGTGGAACCTAAGACCCAGAGCCTAAGTGCCATTTTGGCTGGCTGGAAGTCCTGTGCCTGTTTTGACTTGGTAAAAGGTATCAAGTGTACAGCAGTGCAGCGAGAGATTTACACCATTTCATGACATCCCCAGTGTCTGTGCACGCCATGCCACAAAGTTTGCAAGCCCCTTTACTCTCATTCAGTTTGGAGGCTGCTCCAGAAATGCGAAGGTAAAGGAGTAAAAAGAACTTGCACACTTAACACCTAAGGTATTCATCGTCAACTGAGCTACAACAGGTGAATGCCCTCGAAGGGTGGGACACTTATCTTGTCCTGGTGGAGTCTGAGAGCATGGCCATTCAGTAATAGAAAAAAAAAATATTAAAAGCAACCTCATACAAACTATTAATTGCTTAAAATAAAGGGAATAGCCAGATTTCCTTACCTGGAAATTCAAAAGACGATAGGTTTGGCTCAATTTCCATCATTCTTCTATCTTGAAAATAACTTCAAGCATTGATGGCTTCCCAAACAAGACGCTGCTTTATGCTGATTTTTGGTTTTGTTTGCTTAAAGTGTATTCATGCTTTCATAAGAGTTATGGAGCAAAAGCTACCATTCCCTCTCTAAGGAGAGCAATGCTAAGAATGCAGAAAAGAGATGCAAGACTTGAAACAGTTAGAGTAAGGCACTGTAAAAAGGGCTGGCCTGAATGGATAGGATTTTTCACTGGGTTTGGATGCTGGCTGGGAACCCCAGCCACTTCTTTAGAGAATCCATAACAACAGATCTCATTTTCAACACATTGACAAGAATTTCTATGGACAAAGCTTTTGGTCTCTTTCTTAGTATTTAACCTGTTATGGACTATAGCAACTACTGTCACAGGTATAGATTTAGAGAATCAGTTCTTCTTTCTCGGTGATTTTTTCCCCAGCCAGCCAAGTGCTTCAGTCCTATGGAAAAGCTAGAAATCATAAGAAGATCCCTCACATTATTGGTCTCAGCTCCAATGATGAGGTGGGTCAGAAACTATGAACAGAAACAAAACCCAGGAACCACGGTATTCTTCTGTGAGGCAATGAAGTGTGCCACTTCATTTGAGAGGCTCATCTGCAGGTGATTTGAAATCTTTTAAATAGAAAGTGACTCAATAGATTTTTGTGCTGCTTCCTGACCACCTCCAAGTGCCCTCCCAGCTGAGGCTTTGATGTCTCTCTCAAGTCCTGCCATGGCCCAAGTGACGCTCCGTTTACACAACACCTCTGCATCCCTCTGGTGAGGGCGGGCTGAGCCCAGCTTGCAGCAGGACGAGCTTGCCGAGATGTCAGGGGGTTTTTGGAATGGTCTCCGCAGCCATGTGGGTTTCTACCTGAGCACGTGTTAGGCTGTGGCAGGTTCTGGCGAGTCCAGAGGCAGATCTTCACGGCACTTGTAGCACAGAGCAGGCTGTGAGCTACCGTTCCAGCTCACATGAACCATGACAAACCATGACTAAAGGCATGTCTGCACGGCAGGGCAATAGCTTGTAGCCTTGGTGTCCCTGCAGAGAGGCTGCTCCAAGGGCACAGACTGTCTCTTGCTGTACTTTCAGCAAGTCCTAAGCCATCTGGATGACTAATGTGTACATGTTACTGCAGCAAAATCACTGCAGCCTGTACCTAATCACTCAGTGATGTTCATTAACATAAAAAAGCAAATTCATACCAGTATTAATTCAGAAGTGGGAATTGTCCATGTACAGCCACCAAATGTAACACTGCAAGTGCACAGCAGCCCTAAGGTGATAGCCAGCTTTCTCAGGACATCTTGTCCACCCCATGACTGAAGAGGAGACACCTTTTACCAAGTCAAGGCAGCAACAGCAGCTGTGTAATAATATACTCGGGAATTGTAATTACAAAGTTATATTTAGTGTGGCTGCCCCTCCGAGGCCCTGCCGTTCTGCGTCTAGCCTGGAAAGAAATGCTCCTAATTAACTTCAGGTATCAGCATTGTATAGATGAACAGATACATTAAGAACTTTTGCTTTCCTCTAAAAGCTTCCTCTATTGCTGACAATACACAGGCCCAAAGGACCGCTGGGGTTGTTCCAATATTGCTACTCTTTAGATAAGATAACAATTTTTATCCAAGGAGGAATCAGTCTGGTAAGTACAAAGCCTCCTGTACGCTGCACACACACTCTAAGGTTGTGAGACTAAGGAGTCTCTAGCTGATGTCGCGCTGATCCCAAATTATCTTTCTGAAGAAAGAGGAGATAAATTAAACGAGGAAAATGGACATACAAACACACCAAGGAAATCTCTTTCATATGCACACAAAACCAGCCAGAGCTCCCTCAACCTCAGGCTGCTCACAGGAGCCAGAGAGAGCAGCATGTTCAGAGGAAAATCCTAATGCTGTCTGTAGGATCACCAGCTTGGCAATCTTCAGGCCAGGAAGTCTTGTGACAGGGGTGCTCTGTGGTCCCTGGGCAATGCATCAGGCCCTTGAAACACACACACAGCATGGCACAACACAACACGTGACAGGACACACCACAGCACAAATCTTTCTTTCATGATCTCCATGACAGTGGTTATCTTATTCTCCTTGTACACCCATCCATCCACGCCAGGCAGAGCTGGGGGCTCTCACCCAGGGATTCTCTGCTTCTAGAAATGCAGCTCTCCTCACACAGCCTGTGCACCACCTACGTCACCCACCACACTTGGCCCAGCAGGTGGAGCAGCCCAAGGGGATCAGGAGAGAAGATGGAAAGGGAAGGGGCTCACCGCTTGTGAAATTTCTGTTGATGGTCTCCTGGGACATGCTGTGCAACCGCTGCATGTAATCCTCGCTGTACCAGACCCGCAGCTTCTCCCCAGGGTGGATGTCACGGCAGGCACGGAAGTAAATCCTCTCGCTGTGCTGAAAGGCCATCAGGTTCTGCTCCCTCTCCTCCCGGGAGATGATGACGTACCTGAGGGCGAGGGGACAAGGCAGGTGTGAAGCACAACCTTCTCTCCTGTGCCCGCCCTTGCATCAGAACAACAACCATGAAGAAGCCAGAATGACCTTCAGAGAGAGCCATCAACACAGCCAGACTGGGAAGCATGGAGTCATAAGCAATGGTGTGCAAACGAGCGTGGACACCCAGGGAACACTAAGCCAGTGGGTCCATTTCTTGCTGGGGAAGGGACAACAACAACGCAAATCCAGCCTGAAGGGGTGTCTGCCAGTTAAGGGGGACACAGACTCTCCTGGGCGGAAGAATCTTTGCCTAGTGGTGGAAGCAAGGACTGCTGGACTCCCCACCACCATTTCACATCCCAGGGCTTCCTCCCTTGTTCTCAGGAACATCTGGAATATGGCAGGGTTCCTCTCCCTGTCTATCTTCCCAAAACACTGCCTTCCTTTTTTAGTAGATAACAATTTCCTTGCTTCTTTCCTCTCAGGCAAGCAGAATTGAGATTCTAAGGACAGAAACATGGATACTTGATGTGCACTGGAGTATGTGCTGGTTGTCCAAGGACATGCCAGCACTGGAAGGCATTTGTTTGGGAGTTCAGCAGGGTGTGACATAAAAATACAATGCAGCTCTGCAAGTGGAAACTCCAGCACCACATTGTGGGGATCTCCTGGCAGTGCTGACAAAAAGATCACTTTCTGGGCACAGGATTTATTTTCCTGATTTAAAACAGCTAAATTTCAGCTCAGCAGAAATATATTTATTTGCACTCCAAGCAACTGGCCATCTGAGCAACTTGTTAAGACAGAGATCTATCACTGGGGTCATAGTATTTGCTCTCACAGTCCTCATGTTCCTGCTAGAGGGCATGAAAAAGGCTTGGTAATACTGGTTCCAGCTGCCACCAGCATGAGCTTACAACACCTACCCAGCACAGCATACAAAGACCCCAGAGCAGACCTGAACAGGTCATAGCTAAAGCTCATTCTTCTCTTGTGCCATTCACCTCTGTTAGTCAGCACTCTCTGCTGCAGCGACATTAATGAAGGCGAGTGGCATATGGCTCCTCTGATATCTGCTGCTACTAGTCCTTGCCCAAGTTCCCTAACGTATATACAGGTATTTCTTTGGTTTAAGAAATCTGTCAAATTTTCCTTGAATATTCTTCCCTTCCCCAGCCATGTGAATGAACAAATAAAGACACAAGCCCATCTGCAATGTGGTCACACTAATCCACACACATAAGGTCACAAACTTGGTGAAACTTCCCACAAAATACAGAAAACAAGCCTGCAGTGTCTCAGACTGCCTGAGGCACCAACAATTCTGGTTTTAATGTTAAGGAACTGCGCATGTGCCTGCAAGCAGCTGTATTTTTCCTAATGTGTGCTACCCAGGATTCTCCGCCATCTTCAGTAATTATTTAAAAAGCAGACTCTGGTACTGACAAAATTGACTTGATCATAAAACAAAAGAACTTTTAAAGTACCAGTTCATGTATTTGAGGAGGAAGAGAGACCTGGACCAGCGTGGTGGGAAGGAGGTCCTGCCACAGCACACAGCTGCCAGGCTGCTCTTTTTGGGTGTTAGTGATTGCTCCTCAAAAGGTGTGTCAGGCATTGAGCCAGCCATGAGACACACAACCCTTGAGACATACGAGTGTGCTGTGCCCAGTCTGATGCCCTGCAGCACAGGAGATCCTAGAGGATACCCTCACCAGTCCAAGCAAAATGTCAGGATGCCTCCTAGCACCAGCTAAGGAGAAACCCTGCTCAGCATTCCACTGTCCACAACAGAGCAGTGACAAGATCAGGCTGCCCTGTGAAGATTTACTAACCTAAAGTCACTCAGAGATCCTTAATCCAACATACATGACCCACAATCTCAGAGCCAGTGGCCCTGAAGAATTTGTGGAGAAGAGGCAGGATGGCCTGGTGCATTCCCAGGAGCCTGCACTTGACAGTGAGATGTGGAAAATTCTCTTAAAATACAACTTGGAATGGGAAAGGGAGAGCCTGGTTAACTCATCCCACCAGGGCTCACTTTTATTATTAAGTATTTTGTTAAGCATGAGCATGAGCTTTCCCTGTTTGTGGCTCTCCTTCTGCCCCCACAGCCCTCCACATTTCTGCCCGAGTCCTTCAGCTCTGCTGCCCGCATCCTGTGGCTCTGGCCACCTCCTGGAGCAGCAGGGAGCTGGGAGGAGAGTGCAGGCTGGAGGGCACGAGCTGCAGCACTGCTACAACCCTGCAGCGAATGCTGCCTGGCCGCTCGTCCAGCCTCCCGCAGCCACCTGCACTGCCAGTCTCACCTGGAGCCCTCAACAGAGTGCTGTGGAGCAACCCAGTCACACACACGTCTCTTCACAGCTGCTCCCAGCTAGCAAGCTCCTGGTTTACGCTCCAGGAGAGGAAGCTTTCCAACTGTGGTACTTCCCTGAGGTAAGGTAAATGGGATGAGATCATCCACACAAATGAACCGATTTCAAACCAGTGCTGCCCAGCCCCAGGCTGCAGTGTCTCCAGAGGCACAAGAGACACAGGTTACGAAGGACTGCAAAACCCCACATTCCAGCTGTTGGTCCGAGACACCTAGCGCTGCTGCACACCACAGCTGAGGAGCAGGTGCTTGCCAAGGATGGAAAAAGTCATTCTACAAAAGGGCAGCCAGCTTGGTGAACGAGGGGCACAAACTGCCTGCTGAGGAGAGAATGCACGATCTGCCTTCACTGACACACGTCCCACAGCCAAAGGGCTCACATCCGGAACAACTCAACCCTTCCTGCCAAGGCTGGAAAGTGCCCAGTCCCCCTCCCAATGCCAAATACTCAATCTGGATTGAAGCAAGGAGGCTACCTTGGTTTGGACACCCAGGACAGGCATGGTTAGGCTGACCCAAGCACTGGGTTAGGCTGACCCAAGCACTGGCCCAAGCACCCAAGCTCATGGGCGCAGCGCAGCTTGCAGAGCAGGCCTCCTCAGGGATTATGATCCCCAGAGAAGTGGGATCATACTGCAGCTGGGGCAGACCCAGCCACCCTCAGCTGCACCTGGTCCTGCAGAGGGGCATTGCCACCAAACACAAATGGCATTTCATGTCCTGTCCGGTCCCTGGGATGGGTTAGCCTCAAGGACACCACAGAACCTGCCCAGGCCGCTCAGGACAACACACTGCACCAATGGAGACCAGTTATGACCCACCTGCAGTTACTGAGGCTTGCATCAACCCCATAGCTGTCAGAGGCACAGCTTCTTCCTTGCTCTGCAGGATCACCTTTCCCACAGACTTTTTAGCTAGCAGCAAATAAATAACATCATCTCTTTTCTCCTAAGCCACAGCCCACTCGGGACACCAAACTGACAAGTTTTGGGATGGCCGAGTGAGTATGCCCAGAAAAATGCCATGGTGTTTTCTGGCAGCTGGGACCATTCCTCCCCAGGAAGTGAACAGAGTCTCTGGTGAAGATCCAGAAGAGACAGCAAGGAAGGAGACCTCTGCAACTGGAGAGAGGCTCAGGCTTCTCCCCTTCTCCCCTCCAGTATCCCCTGGACTTGCCTCATGCCTCCCTGCTGCCCACTCCGCTGCTCACCCTCCAGCTGGCCTTGGGGGTGCTCTCTCTGGGGAGGCCCTGCAGGGGCAGAGCACTGCAGAGAAAAGGCCACTGGACTTTCCCAAATCAACACTGGGCACAGAGCCAGGGCGGGAGATCCCGTGCAAGAGAGCTGCCACCAGCCCAGGCTAATGCCATGGGATGCCATCCATGCAAACCCTGCCTCAGTGCTCCAACGCCAGGTGTCTCCAGGAGACCCACACCTGTGACCAGCTCATTACCAGCTCAGGCAAGACGTGTATGAGAAACAAATGACTCAACAGCAGCTGTGTTAAAAGTGTTATATATTTATTGCATTCTTAACAAAAATACTTTTTTAAAGAGTTTTTTTTCAGCATGTACAAGACATGGAGATAGTGTGGTTGAGCACAGCAGTTTGCTTTGACACAGACACTTACTTCAACAGCCAGTTAACAAGATGGGTGCAGGAGGAAGTATCCTTTGCGAGCCAGTACAGAAAAGCCACTCCACCGAGGGGTCTACACAGGGCAGGAGATACGTCCCCAGATCTGGGCCAATCTGTAATAGTCCACAGAGGAAACTGGGGAAGACATCAGGCAGTTTATAGTAAAAGGTTCTTTCTCCTGACCAGTGCCCAGCCTTTGGAGGTTTGTGGGCTGTACATCCTGCACCAGGATTCTCTCCCTGAACACATATGTATGGGCAAACTGACGGCAGCAATGATGCTAACTCCCTCCAGTGCCCAGCACCTGCAGGAGTCCCCTCCTCTGCACACATGAGGGTTCCCAGAAGGGATCCCACTGGACAACATCACAGGAGCTAATCTTACCAGTATATCCATGGGACAACATCAGCAGAGACCAAATATTATAAAAATATAAGATACTGATTTTAATATATAGCAGCAGCACTATAATGACTCAGAAAACCATTAAAACATATCACCTTTCTTTCAGTTCTCTGATTCATAAATGAGATCCACTTCTGTCAGACTTCCCAATCTCCCCTCATCTGAAGAGAGACTGTGACCTTTGCAGAATACAAATGTTTCAACAGAAGTGAAAGAACATCCTCAGTGGAAGGTTGAGCAAGTTCTGCCCTGGTCTGGCACCAGCACTACAGAGAATGTCCTCTGCATGAAACCAGTCAGGTCATTCCTCAGAAAGGAGGCTTTTCTCCTTGCCAGACCACTACTTCCTTGTGGAAGGGCCTTTTACTGCACTGCTAAAAATAAATTACTTGAATTAGAATTACAGAACATCTTAAAAAAAAAAAAACCCAAATGAAAAGCATGTCAGGAATGCCTGACACAGCAGATATACAATGAACTTCCCAGGAAAGAAGCTAGTGCACTATACTTTCAAAGGACAGGCCAGATAAATTAAAGATGACCCTTAAAGATCACACAAAACAAGCCATCCTTCTGCTACACCACACTGCCTATGTTCAATTCCCATTGAAGTTTTTGCCAAGTCTGTAGTCCAGACACGGCATGATGATGCACATTCATATTAACTGGAATAGTTTCTTGCAACCCACCTCCAAATACAACAGGACAGCCTGGAGAGCATGGTGTGCTAACTGTGTGTGATTAACACCCTGGCCCTCTTCCCTGCTAAAGCGTATCATGACCAAGGTCCAGATTTTTCCAGAGATGGTGGATGCAGATGTGCAAGTCAAGGAGAAAACAGATGTGTTATAAAAAAGCTGCCACATACATTATCACCACCTGAGGTGACACTATTAAAGCCTAGTTCCAGAATCAGTGCTGTACATGGGAACCTCACACAGCACTAAAGCAATTCAGATGTGGTAACACAGTTCCTTCTGGCATCTATATGGGGAAAGAAAGCAGTACAAAACCAACATCTAAGATTTTAACCCATGTAGCTGTGAATTTAGACTGTAAACTCTTCATGGTAGGAGAACACAGTACAGATCCCACCCTAAATAACACTAAGTGCAAAGTAACTGTACTGAAGTTGACAGGATTACAGTGAAACAAAACCAAACTGTGCATGTGAAGCAGGCCCTGTATCTTTTGTCGTTTCCGTGCAGTCTCTCACATTTTGAAGAGGGTGAGGTGGTTCAAAACCGGAGATCTGACAACATGCAAGAAAATAATATGATACAATTCTCTAAATGTTGTCATATGATGAAGTAACAGCATTTTAACTGCAATTGTGAAGGTAGGTAGGGGTTTCAGACTGGAACAAACGAAAGTTAAAACCCTTTAACCTAAGTGCCAGTGGTACTGCAGGATCCCATACCACTGCAGCCCTCTTCAGCACTCTAAAACCACACAGTGCTCAGACCTGTCCTCAGCATTGTGCCTCCGTCCCTTCCCTGTACAAGCTCTGCTTTTACACTCCTCTCCCCAAACCCGTGTGTAAGTCACAGTAAACCCTGGATTGCCCACTATTGCTGAATGAAAGATAAAAATAGGAGCACTAAGAGTCTTTAGAGTCATAAGGCTGTATTTCTGCACGTACTGCATACATGAATTTTCAGGAAGATGATGGGAAGGCAGTAGTAGGTAAATTTGTGAGTTGATTGCAAAATGAGCTCTGTAGCATGCTGTCTCAGTAAATAACATTTCACAGGCATGGGAAGAGATCCAGGTAAAGATTCTTATTGCATCTCTTCGTTCACAGAGCAGTTAAAGCATGAAAACTCCTCATCTCTATGAACTCAAAGATGTCCTACATTCCAAGCTCTATAATAATTGAGATTCCTCTTTGCCATTGCAGAGGGCCAGTCCTATTATTTAGCTGCCATATTCATACTGGTCTGTTAGCTAGCAGGGGGATGGATGGGTTGGGTCAGCTGTTGGCCTTCCCCACAGAGTACTGATACACATGGAGAAGCCACGTGAGCATGCAGCAGCTCAGGAAGGGGCATCCTTCTTTACTTTATATGACACAGACTAAAAAGGATGTTTCCTCTTTTGTGACCTGGTAACCCGTGCAGGAGTTGTTTGTTTTAGAGGGCTTTGGTAAGACTCTGCACTGGGTTCGGGGGGCTGTTTAGAGCAAGCTGCTTGCAGACAAGACCCTGGCATGACACTGGGATTTCGTATCCTATGGAAAGCCTGGACCCCGTCACGTATTTCTGTCAGTGTCTGGCACATCTGGCCAACCTGGCTGGTGAGGTCAGCCATGCTCTGACTGACGGCATGCATGCTACCTGCCATGTCCCTGTGAATGGCCACCAGCTCCTGGCAGAACTGCCTGAACAGGTCTGTTTGCTGTGCATGGGAATGGAGAAGCTGGCGATCAAAGCTGGAGAGGGGCGGGCTCCTTGCGCGGGGGTGCGAGGGTCTGCAGGCCGAGCTGGTGCGTGGGGATGGACAGTGCAGTTCCTGCCTTTGGCTGGCAGCTTCTGAGCGCTCTGATGAGGAGGAAGTGCGGAGGAAGGAGGGCCCGGAGAGCTGACTGACACCTGCACCAGCCCTCTGCAGCGAGGCGAAGTGGTGTTCCTGAGAAGTGCCTGGCATCTCTTCATCTTCATCAGCTTAAACACAAGAGGAAGCATGGATTATTAATGTGAAATCCCTCAACTCTGGCTTCTGTTTCAGGGTATCTCAAAGAACATGGAAAAAGGGTTTTCCCATCCCCCCAGTCGGCCAGTTCAGACAAGCCTGTAGTTTCTGATGAGTGACTCAACATGCAAGTGCTGCACCATTAGCATCTGGGTGACAAGCTTAGCCACGGGAAGCCTGAAGAGCCGGTGAACCCAAGCTATTGTGGTATTCTGTACACAGCATTGTTCACTACTAGAATATAAATCCATTTCAGACAGCAGCAATGATCCCTCTTCCCCAAATCCAGAAGTAATTAGCACACTCCAATATTTTGGAGGGACACAGACTCCTCATGCAAAAATCCTGCTCTCATGTAATTTCTTACATGCTTTGCACTGAGAAGAGCACAGATGTTGTATTTGCTGCTTACAAAGTGTGTTCTGCAAAGCCACTATGTGGCTTGGCATCACTAAGACAACCAGGCAGTCAGGTGTAGCAGCAACAGGACCCTATGTTAATCAGGCAAGTATACTGGATGCAAAATAAAAACTGCAGCAAAATGCCATTAAAAAATTCTCATTAGTCTGATAAATATCTAGGGATGTGCCAGTTCACAGATACGGGCACGTGAAGAGTAAGAAGAGACAAGACTTCACCTGTTGCAACTGCCCACTACTTCCTTGCACAAGCTGTAGTAATTTTACCTCTGAAAGAGTGCAACTGGCTTCCAAGAGAGATGCAAGAATGACCAAGTCCCACTTTGACAGTTAAGGAAGATTTTGTCCTTGCTTTCCCACTAACAACATTACTTCAGATATGAGATCAGACCTAGTGTGGTAGGACAGTGCCACCCATGAGGTGTTAGTTGACTCATATCCCAAGAAGTTATCCCCTCTTTCCCATCTCTAAAAGCTCACAGACAAGAAGCTACACCTCCACAAAAGAAAATCATGTGTACACAACTATGGAAAGAACCTGAAAAAAGCAGCTTGTGGTTTAGTACTGGAAGATGTCTGAGAATTGTGGTTTACGATTAACTTCAAAACCAGGGCCAGCAGTTTCTTTAAAATCAGTGAAGGAGTCGTTATCCTCTATGTTTTTTACAGCATTCATGCTGTCCTTCAGACCACTACTGAAAAATCACTAGTGGCCCAGCCTCACAGCAGTGATCACTGAGACCCCCAAAGCTCTCTTGGAAGTGATTCACTGGTGACTGGCAGATGACTCTCAGTTTGATAGCATTGCTGTTTTATCAGGGTGAAGATCTCCTAATCCTCTATAAGCACCTTTTCCATAGACTGGAGGCAGTCACACTTCAGCTACAGATGTTCCCTCACTCGTAGGATTAGTTTGGATTTATAATTCATTATCTACCCTTAGAAGAAAGTACGGGGAAGAACTAGATAAACCAATAAAGAAGATGACATTAACTTGGAAACAATCCATCTCAACACTCCACAACCACCAGAGCAGGCTGTCTTGAAACCAACCACAGTAGTAGGACCCATCTTGACAGACAACCCAGCATCTCACATAACACAACACTCTTCTGGAGTCAAACTGAGATATGCAAGCGTAAGACAAAGAGGTGTGAAGGCAATGATACTTACAGCTCGTTGAGGGGCTGTCAACCACGTCCAGATCCGCTCTCCGGAAGCCGTGCCTCTGGCGTGCCGAATGCAGCGTCGACTCGATGGCTCTCTCACGGGCGGTCAGGACGATGGCCGAGGGCCGCCCCGCGCTGCCGGGGCTGGAGAGGGACCTCTGCATGAATGCCAGTTTATCCTTGGTCCTTCTCTTCATGTCGTCCCATCTGTGTTTAATGTCTTTTACAGACCTGGGGACCTGGCTGACTGATGTGATCTGCCTGGCTATGCCTTCCCAGATCTTGTCCCTGTCAGCATGGGATAGACGCATTGTCTCCCTCCCAAACAGCATGGCTTCATTTCGGGTCACCTCAGTGACCAGAATGTCCAGTTCTTCCTTGGAAAACTTGGGCTTCCTCTTTCGTTCAGCCATGTTCCTTGGGTTGAACATCCCACAAAGCATAATTGGGTAAAACGAAATCAGCGCAAAGCAGTTCCCTGCATCCAACCACTTGGCCAGTGCAGCACTGGGGCAGAGGAGTTTGGTGGGATCCAGCTCCCCCCTCCCACAACAACCTCTCAGTTTTCCTCAATTGCACCAGGAAAAGGCAGCCATTTTGCTTTCAAAAGGAAATTTTCAAGCTTAAGAAAAAAAATACCAAGCAACACTAGTGTGAAGGAGTCTTCTCAGCTTTGAAGTTAAAATGAAATTTTAGGCATCGTCTGATGCCCTGGCTTACATATGAGAATTTCAGTTCAGCCTCACATCACTTGCCACAGTTTGCGCACAGAACAAAGCATGAGAACTCGCAACGACAGTGGTGAATTAGCTTCTAAGGTGACATTGCTCAAAACTTAGAGGAAATTTAGAGGCTTGAAACATATCTTATTGTTCTGCCTGGCACAATATGCAATAGAAACTTTTACACCACCCTTTCTGTTACAACTTGCGGGATGTCATGCAGCGGCTACATCAAATTGGGTTTTTTTAGGGTATGGAGGTTTTGACTAGACTCGTGGGCAATTTCTGCAACTTGCTTTTCCCAAGAAAAGATCTTTTTTCAGCATCGGGGTACTCCACATCCAGCATTTGTCTGCTTCACAGCAAGCTCTTGTTTCACCCAGAAATGCTTGCCATTTCCTATTGTTCTCAAAAGGAATGAGGCCACCCACTTGTTTTTCCTGGCTAGGGTTTCCGTCACTGCCACTGACATGAGCCTGCACTCAGTTTCTGGTGCTTCAAATGAACAACTCACAGCCTCAGCCCATTAAGAAGGAGAGGCAGCCGTCCTGAGAACAAGCAGTTTTGTCCAAAGGGTGTGTGCGTTAATTTTTCCAGCCACTTTAAAAATAAACAAAACATTAGTCCTAAACATGCTTTCTTATAGAGGAAAAAGAAGAAAGCAGCAGATCTTTTCAACAGGGAAGGAAAAAACACCCTATCTGAACCTACAGAAAGGTACTGGCCTTGTCAGTTGTCATTCTAGTTTCTTAGTGGCATTAACACTTTGGTTTAATCAATCTCATTGACACTGCTGCCCTCCATCGGGGCAAGTGTCAGAAGTTTGGTTAAAGTTGAAAAACCAGTAGAAAAAGCTGCTCAAATCCAGGCCACATCAGGGACAGCTGGGACCTAAGTGCAGATATGCATTTCATGGGAAAAAACGTAAATGCATGCTTGAGATACTGTTTTGGTGAAGCTTCATTTACAGATGGAAAGAAGGAGCATTTAGAGAAGATGATAATGAAATGATGCAGAGCCAGCAAAGCACTTGAAACCTGAACCTCAAAAAAAAAACAATAAAAAAATTCACCAACTTAAAAGGAAAAAGGAGTTCTCCCAGCTGAACACAAGGAGGAGGGAAAAGGCTACAGAAAATACTGAGCAAGGGAACATTCATAGTTTGATTTTTATCACATTCAGCAAAACTGGGCTTTGTATATATTCTCAGCAGGTACCCATGACTGCACAGTATCATCAGTGCCTCCATGTGGTGGAAAAAAACCTCCACTGACAAGCTGCTCTGGTGAAAAGGAGTAACAGTATTCTGCAAAATGCCCCTGAGTAGGGGTGAGCTTGCAGAACAGAAGTCTCTCTGGAGCTGCTGGCTCAGAAAACCTGACACCCCCTCTTCTCTGCTGAACTCAGGGCTGCTGTCACCAGCAAAGCTGCACCAATGGGGAATTAAAGTCCTTTCTGCTCTTCCCAGGCTGCGTATCCCATCAAGTGCACGTAGGACAGCTTGTCGTAGGCCTGCATATTCAGATTTCAGAGTTTTCACTCATTTTCTCCAGCATGACTTGGGTCAAAACAACCTAAGATAACTTATGTATTCCAATAGCATACTTGCCACACAGAGAGTAATGAGCTCTGGCCAGTTTTAATCACAAATTCAATTAATGTTAGGTTGCTAGCAGGCACATTAACCTCCTGCTTATAAAAATGCAGACAACGTTACTATCAGAGGGATCTTTTCCTCCTCATGCATTTCCTCTAGCATGCAGGATGTCCCTGGAGACAGTCACTGATGTTTCCAAGTACCTCTCTGGTGATGCCATGAGGGTTTTAGCAAGCCCCAGAGGAGCCCCAGCTGTGAGGCTGTGAATTCACACCTCAGCGCTGGTGAATCTGAAAGTACAGCTATTTCTTTAAAAAGATGTTGTAAACTAGATGAACAGTGGGCACTTAATGATCACCCCACAAAGATATCAATCAACTGCACTTTTCTTGGCCTCTAAGCAACAAGCACGTAACTTTTCCCAGGGCTTTGCAGTAGTTTTCATTTTAGGGGTTTTTTTTGCAAGGATCACAGTACCACAGTACTTCAGGATACCTTTGCTCTGCATACATTTGACTCTAACACATAGGAACATTTGCTGCACTTGCTGCAACGTAGCAGAAATCAGTTTATGAAGTTCAACAAAATGACATCCATAGGGTGGTGGCTTTTACTCACCCTGAACCCAAGGGCAGTCGCAGTAACCCTGACTTTTTTTTAAAGCTTATTTTTAAAAGGTCCTGTGAAGTTGAAACAGCACCTCAGTACTTAAAAGATCTACTGATCAAAGTTGGTCCTGCTTTAAGCAGGCTGTTGGAGCACTTGACCAGAGCTCCCTTCCAAGCTCTGTTACCGTATGAAAATCAAATCAGAGACTCCTCCATTATATGGAGATACAGGAAGATTTACAGGACAGTTTGGCTCCCCAAAACCTCTTTGTTACTATGTTTAGAGAGGAACGGGGCAGAAAGGAAGGCAAAAGAGAAAGAAGTGATGAAGCCTCACTTTTCACATGGGCTAAGGCAAAGGATGAATTTAAACTCTGACAAAGCCTAAGAATTCAGGTACTCACATGTACGAAGGGCTACATACTATAAATGCCCAAGGAAACCCCAAACAGGAGGCACTGTATTCCAACAACTCAGTTAAGCACCACCAGTTTTTGCCAGTACTTTCTATCCTACATCTCAGTCTGGGCCAAGTGATACATACACAGAAGAACGTTTCCTGGACTTTCTGAATTACTTTCATTATTTTGCCAGATCCATTATTTTTAGAGGACACCAACAACTGAAGAACAGAATTTCCTTAGAAGCAACCAGGAAAATGGATGGTTCTCTGCAACCCTTCAGAAGCCCCAAGAACTGCCATCAGCTGCAATTTATGGTTTGTGTCCAAGAAAGCATTAATTTTGCTTGAGGTTTGCTGAGATCCATGGTAATAGGTCACCAGAAAAATAAAAACAGAGGAAGATGTTTGCACACATCAAATCCACGGAGTTTCATGAAGTATTGCAAACAGCAGCTTTTTACTCTGGACAGAGATGAAGGGTGCATTACTCTTGTGCCAGAAGCCAGCTTAGGAGAACATGCTCCAGCATCAGGAGTTTGTCTGGACGGATTGACTGATGAGGGGCAAGAGGATGTTACCATTGCCATGCCAGCTGCTACACTTCGTACGCCTTCCTCCCTGTCACCTCCTGCCCTGGGTAGACAGGCACTTGCAATTAAACCAGCAAGTGCTGCAGTGTACATATTGTCCTCAGTGGGAACATGGAAATGGACTCAGATGTGGTATTCAAACAACAAAAACAACAGCCAGGTCTACACAAAGAGAAAGCAGCCAGCCCACACTGCTCTCCCCATACCATACCCACCTACCCAGAAGGTGAGCAGATCTGCTTTGCAAAGCACTCCATCTGTGAGTGATAGCAAAGAGCACCATCTGAAAAACAAAAAGAGCGCTGTCTACAGCGTTCTAGAAGTCAAGTATGGTTTCTGAGCGTGATCTCAATGTCAGGTGATGTTCTAGCACAGGATATTGAGCACACCTCAGTTTGAAAGGTGCCAACAAACAAAATCAAGACTTTTTGAGGACCGCTATTGCCACTTGAACTGTCAGACAGACTCTACAAAATACCAGTAGAAACAATTTTCAAGAGAAAATCAGAAAGAACAATAAGACTGGTGTAGCCTGCACAAGATGCTTTGATACATCCTTCCCATGAAGGGTTACAAACATCCCCTTTCCACAAGGCCATAACCTCTGTACCTTTCAAGGCTGTACAGAATGACCCAGGCCACACTCATCTCAAGTCCGAACATGGCAAATATAAGTTTAGACAAGAACATTCTGTTCTTTGGTGTTAGGACCAGGAGTAGTGCCCACTGAAATCCAGACTTCAAGCTTATGTTCATGGCAGTAGAAGAGGAGCTCATCATAGAAATTTTGCTTTCCAAGACTGTGTTTTGCCCCATCTTCACTGTCACGCAGATCACATAAAGATCCAGATCTATGTAGAAAACTCTCACTCTGATTTTTGAACTTTACATTCTTTACTTCAAGATATGTATGTCCATCTACCTATCTGTTCACTGTACCACTGCTTCTTTTTGGAGTGATGACTCCAGCCTCAGCCCAGGTCTAGTGTTTTACCTCATCCAGTAGTGAACAACTCTAACAGCTGGAATTCTTACAGAAAAATGAAATCCTTTGCTAAACTTTATGAACATAAATGTCAGAACAGCTGCTATCCATGTGAAGACTCAAATGGCACAAAAATGGTGCAACCAGACATGACCAGTTAGGTCAATCTTGCATTCATGTGTCCTTCATGCTCTTTATTCCCTTATAAAGTGACAACCAGGCCAACAAAACAGGTAATCCCACGCTGCTTTACTCTTGTAGGAAATGCCTTCTTGACAATAACTGCTTCCAGAATTCACCCCTGGAAGCAGGACAGGTGTGAATGCGGGACAGGCCTCACTGTGCAGCAATGCCCCGTTCTGGTGACTCACCACACGTGATCACTGACCTACATTTGTGAGCTATATGCCAACAGTTGAAACACTGCACCATGGTTACACACGCTCCTTTCCTGCTGCAGCTCCCAAACCAGAGCGAGCCAGGCGCACTCCCGGCTGCTCTGCCGAGGTGCAGGGCCGGCAGAGGGAGCACAAGGACAGGCATCACGTCTGCCTTCAGTCGCCCAGCTCACCTTTCTCCTCGCACAGGACAGCTGACACTGCCAAGCGACAGCCAGCACAGACAGCTGGTTAAAGGAAGCCCAGCAAGAAAACAAAAAAAAGCACCTCTTTCAGTGTCTGTCAAATGGGAAGGAACAAAAAAACTCCAAACAGAATCAAATGTTATCTTGGGGGTAATGCAAAGCATTCTGCAAATATTTGAACGTAACATTATAAAAAAAAATTTTTTAAATGGAGTGAGACCTGTCAGTGCTTTTAAGAGTGGATAAATAGGATCATCCTTATAATTTATGCCCATTCCAGAAAATAGCCGTCTTTGCCTTGTTTAAGACCCTTTCTTTGAATCTGACATCAAAGGATGCTCATTACAATAAATAATGAAAGAGCACAAGCATACCATTTTCAAAATGGGTGGTGGCATTCTGGTTTGGTTTTCTGACACACAAAACAACAAGGAGTGTTTGATGGCCTCTCTCTGGAAGACAGAGCCCCAAAAGGGAAGGCAGAACAGAACTGGACTCACCTCATCCAGTTTGCTTTGGTTTCATCTGTCCCATCGATGGATTTGTAGCGGTTGTTCTTATCAACGATCTATGGAACAAGAGAACAGATGTAGCACGTCAACCAGCTGGTCCAGGCAGGAGAAGGTCTATGAATCTCAAATCACTGCTTCAGTTCTAGCCTTAAGTCACGACGTGAAACTCTGCGTCATGAATCTCAGCTCTCCTGGTACTACAGGCTGCTGGATGTGTGTGTGGAGGCTTCTCTGAACTGACTAAGAGGCATTTTTCTACGTACAAATACCTGTAACAGAACTATGGATGCACTGACAAAATTCTTAACTATCCTGAGATATAAAAGATTAACTCCCCTTTCAGGACAGGCCTGAGACACACGTTTATTTTACAGACAGAAAAGTGTGAGGAGCATCTCATATCAGCAGCTCTAACTTTTTTTCCCCAACTATAACCAAAGCCCCACATTGCACTTCTCATAATAATTAACATCTGTCGATCCAGTGATATCTCCATCTCATACAATAACCAAGGCCTGTAGTATGAGTGATAAAAAATACAGGCTTTGGTGCTGGAGTCTGCATGTAGATCAGTTCCTGATGGACTGGACTTCTTTCCTGGCCTCTTGAACACCACTTCTGCTTAGGCAGGCTGGGAGGGAGTGCTGTAGGCCCATGAGAGAGCTCTGCATCTCCAGATCGAATCCTACCTCTAGCCTTAAAATGATGACCACAGCAGAGAAAGGTACTAGAGGACACCTAGAGATTGAGTGGGGATGGAAGAACATGGCAAGAGGGAGAACAGAAGCAAGCTCTGCTTCTTACAACTGTGAACTGAAGCCAGGTGCATGGCACCTGGTCTCCTTCCATCTACCTATACCCTTAAGCTGCTAATATTTAACACATGTCAGTGCTCTCATAGGGCCCATGTGGCCAGTGGAAGACCTTCAGAGAAGGGGGAAGATGGCAAAGGTTTGGGTCCACAAGCCCCTGAGTCCCCCAGCTCTGAGTTACGTGGCTGAGGTGTCACTTAGTTGGGGAAACTTGTCACTTACCAGCCACGAGAAGAATCCTGCAGACCTGTCCTGGCTAGAGATCTGCCCCTCGTACGGCCCAAAGATGTGACCTTTGGGGATCACTTCGTTCATACAGCGCACGTCGTTCTCCCCACTGGGCTCTTTAACCACCTCCATTCCAGGTGGGATGGTCAGTGCTGCCCGGTCAGGAATGCCAACGGGCACTGGGGTGTCAGACACGAACACTGGGGGGCCGTGGCTTGGACACTCATCCACGAAGTACTCCTGGCAGGACTCGCAGACTGCAGATGCAAAGGGAGCAGGGGTTAGGCTGGGCAGACATGATGCCTGCACAGAATGCACGGCATTCAGGCCAGCTCCCCATCCTCCCCCTACCCCAGATGAGCTCCTTCCCCAAACTCCAGCCTCCACACACAAAAACGCTTCACTGGCTCTCCCCTGTTCTGCTCTCTCCACAAGGGCTCTGCCCCAACCCACACCTGCTTGACCAACACCTGCACTTGTGTGAGCCCTGGTGCCCTGCACATACTCACCACTGATGGCTGAACGCACAGGGAGAGGCCCCGTCACTGCCTGCAGAGACAGAGGCTGGGGGCTCCTTGCACATCCCTGGTTAGCAGCTAACTCCTCCAGTCAAAAGGCTTGATTCCCCAAACACCAGAGAGGAGCTAAAACGAACATCCCCGAAAACAAATCCCCTTATCATACAGCCTTCATTCTGTGTTTGGGAGAGAGACAACATCCCCAGGCACTTGTCCTGTGTCCAGACAGGAATGTAGGTCTACCAGTTGATATTGCGTAGGTATGCCAACATAAATGGCAACAGTTCTCTTTCCCAGAATATGAAAGAGTTGTCATCTGCTCCATTCTCCCTTTCAGTTTCTGCAGGTTTTGCAGACTCTCAGGCATTTCCAGTATGCGTTTTCATGTTTCCAGATTGCCTTCCACCCACCTCCCTGCTGCTGCATAGCCGCTTCATGGACAAGCTGCTTGTGTGCAACAACTTCCCCAGCATGTGTGCCAGCCTTTTCGGGAGAGAATGCAAATTTGTCCCTGGCTTTTTTTTTTCCTCCTGCTTCCTGCTGCAAACCAGCAGGACACCGACATGGAAAGACCAAAGTCTATACAAGCAGCAGTGGCGCTTTTCCCTCACTCACGAGACACTTACACCAGAAATCCACTTGCTGAAAGCTCTTGGTCATGATTAAATCCCGCTTCCCTTTCAGTTTCTTGGACTCCATCTCCATGGACTGTGGGTCAGACCTTCCAGAGCTGAGGAGAGAACAAGAGAAGGATGATGTTAACCTATCAAGGTGTTGGGACTGCACATAGAGAAGAGTTGAAGCAATGGGGCCTGACCAACTCCTTTAGTCCCGTAACTGCAGCAGAGAAATAACTGAACTTGCCACCCAACCTGCCAATGCTGGCAGCTCTGATGGCTTAAGCCTAAAGCCCATAGCAGGTAGTGGCTTTAGCTAGAGTAGGTGCACATAAGTAGGTGACCAACACCCTGTCAAACACCCCAAGGCAGATCTCACAAGGGAGAGGGCTTTAGTAACTTCAGGAAGTTCAAGTATATTCCTGAAAACCACCTTTAAGCTGGGAGGTAGGTGGAGAGAAGAGGTTAAGAGTACACGGGACCAACATTCAGCCACATACCAAGGCTGTCCATACTCCTGGTCCCGGTGTGGAGAGCAGGCCTCTGTTTTTATTGTCACCATCTCCCCTAAGGAAGCCTGGGTCTGGATCAAACAGTCCTTCAAGTTCTCACTCATGTTCTGAAAAAGAATGAAGGAAGGGAGGAAAAATATGAGTGGCCAAGAAATGACAGCCTTGCTCCCTCAGGAACCACAGCCTTCTCCTCCCCAGGCTGGGACGCAGCCAGCAGAGCAGGCTCCCTTCTGGCACCAAGAGCTGCCATCACACACCGGAGCACCCACGTGTGCGTGTGGGTGGAAACTCCTTCCTGAGCTGGGCAGGGCAGAGCAGTTCAGCTGCAGTCAGGTGAGGAACGTGAGACACTACAGAGCAGCTGGAGGCATGGAGAATCTGAAGTATGCTTCACAGAGCCCATTAAAAGCACATAGGATTTCCAACTGCATATGGAATTTAAGACTGATGGGTGTGATATGTTATGGGAACATGGAGCACCACTTCCTCAGAGAGGTCTTTGGGGACAGAAAGACAAAAAAGAGGAATGCAGATTGAGGCACTGAACCAGGATCTGCCTACAGACGTAACATATGCCAGTCTCCATCTGGGAACAGAGTGCAATGTCCTACACCCCTGCAGATGGAGCTCTCCATGTGCTCTGGACACCTCTGACAAACAGGTAAGTGCCTACAATGCCCTTTGGGACTCCACCAAGATTGCACAAATCATGCTCTCAATCTTCCTGTCCTTTGCAGAGCTGAGCCATCAGCACCCTTCTGGCACGCAAAGCTGTAGTAATGAAAATGCCTCTCCCTCTGCTCAACACAAGAGCCAGGAGCCACTTCACAGAATCATCAATCACTTAATGATGTCTAAGGACAGAGAGCTACAGAATAGTAACACTTCCCTCCCCCTCCCATCATGTGTGGTGCTGAAGAGAAAATACAGGTATACAAAAAATAAAATAGAAGTACGTCAAGTGATGATAATTTGAAATGGTTCTAATTTAGATTTTCTGAAGGGCCACTAAGCTTAAGAGTATCCCAGTTTGAGAAAGGGAATAAATTAGAGTTCTGCTCATCACTTCATTCCATTCACCTTAAGACTTCCTCCAAGGCACACAAACTGTCTGCTCTCAGGTACCACACCAGATCAGACAGATTTCATAGCTGCTCCCCCCAAATCCCCCATGTCCCCTGCCCAATGACATGCTCTGGTATGCTGCATATTTGCAGTGCTGACAGAGGGGCCTCAGCAGCTGATCAGACCACTTCTGTCATGGGTGCTGGTGGAAGAGCCCATCCCCATCATGACTCGGTTCAGGGCATTCCTAAATTCTTGTTCTAATGTCACCAACCCCTGAAGACAGGAATTTTCTTATTCCACGCATGATTGTATGGGATTGAACACCATAGAAGTCTGGTCTGCATTTCTGCCCTATTTACAGCAAGAAGGAATGCCATTCCCAACCTCTCTGGCTCCTCTTTGTGCCAGGGGACAAATGATTCGTTTTTCCAGTCCAGCTTCTCACATGCCAATGTGCAGCCTGAAAGCCTGTATCAAGCAGTGTTACTTAATACTCATATGGTGGTCTGAAAGAAAACCCTCAGCCTAAGTACAACTAGACACATGCAAACACATGCACTTTGAAGCCTTTACAGGATGCCCAAAACAAGACACATTTTCTTTCAGAATTACCACAGCCATTCAAAAGGAAAATGATAGTAATGCCAAAGAGGGGCTCATTATTTTGGCAGGCTGAGTCCCTTGTCTGCGCTCTCTGGAGCAAGAGGAAAGCTCTCCAGTCCTGTACCCATGCACCAGACAGTGCTGCAATCAGGGCAAACCTGCCCTTCTCAGAGAAGAAAAAGTCTTTCCTGGGAAGTCTGCAGTAAAGCACCTGAAGAGGGAGAAAGCCTGGGGTGGGGGAAAATGTTGAAAGGTAAGAAGAGACAGGTGTTGCCCCAGAGCTGGCCAGCTTTGGGGCCTGCACTGGCACAGGAGAGGTGGATGCTGGCTGCGGGGCAGATGCTCTCAGTCAGCACAAACACCCATTTTGGAAGCCTGGCAGACAGGACACCTGGAGGTAAAACTACCACATCCCCCAAGGCATCAGCAGAAAGAGATGCAGACATCTCTCTCTGAAGATAAAATGGCTTTTCCTTTCCCACTCTTGCCCCATGGAGACTTACACAGCAAGAGAAACCCTGTGATGTCACAGTCTGACCTCCTGCCAAGGCAGGTCACCGTGACTCCTTCAGTGAACCTCTGGTTGGACTACAGCATAGCTAGAAACAAAGGGGGCAATAAAAAGAAAGAAACTGTTTATTTTACACACAAAGCTCCATTTTAGTGTAGAGCACAATTTGGAGCCCTTCCCTCTCCTGGTCTTCCCTGAACTCCCTCCCACTTATCAGCAACATTCCTGTGCAGCACTGGCCCCAGCACTCCTGCACTGGCGGGATCAGCACCTTGCACCGAGATAATGCCCTCCCTGCCCTGCTCAGGATTGCCATGTTTGCCTCCAAGTACTGCATTTACTTTCTGGCCACTGTGCCCAGCTGGGGTTCTGTTTTTGGTGAGCCCTGGCTCCTGTAGCAGCTCCCAGGCCACCACACTCCCTGCCAGCCCTCCCACCTGCTCTGAGAGTCGGTGACTGCTCTAAGACTGTCACAAAGCTCCTTGCTGTCTCAGCACGCATGCAACCCCACCTTCACCACTAACTCACCTCTCTTCACTACTTGAGACTTGCCCAGACTTTATGTTGCCCACAAACATAATCCAAATTAACTTTGTGCTTTTTTTCCCAAGACACCAACAAACTTAGAGAATCATTTAGCTGCAAATGACCTTTAAGACCATCGAGTCCAACATAAATCTAGCTCTGCCAAGTCCACGACTAAATCATAGCATAATTTAGGCTGGAAACAACCTTTAAAATCATCGAGTTCAACCATAAACACAGCATTGCCAAGTCCACCACTAAGCCATATTCCTAAGTGCCACAGCTACATGCTTATTAAATACCTGCCAGGGATGGAGACTCAACCACTTCCCTGGGCAATTTGTTCCAATGTTTGATAACTCTTTTTCAATATTCAAACTAAACCTTCCCTGGTGCAACTTGAAGGCATTTCCTCTCATCCTATCACTTGTTAAATGGTAGAAGAGACTGATTAGCATTAAGCCAAAAAAGTAACTTCCAGCTGACACTACTACACTATCAGCAATGGCTTTCCTTTTGTTTTCACACTATGACCTTTTATTTATAGTCAGGTTTTCCTTTATGCATTGAATCATAGAATGGTGTGGGTTAGAAGGGACCTTAAAGATCAACTAGTTCCAATCCCACTGCCATGGGCAGGGGCACCTTCCACTAGACCAGGCTGGCCAAGGCCCCATCCAATTTGGCCTTGAACATTTCCAAGGATGGGACAGTGAAAATTTCTCTGGACAACCTGTTCCAGTGTCCCACCACCGCCACAGTAAAGAATTTTTTCTTAGTATCTAATCTAAATCTACCCTCCTTCAGTTTAAAGCCATTCCCCCTTGTCCTATTACTACAGATCCTGTTAAAGTCTGTCACAAACTTTCTTATAAGCTCCCTTCAAGTACTGAAAGGCAGCAATAAGGTCTCTCCAGAGCCTGCTCTTCTCCAGGCTGCCCAACTCCAAGTCTCTCAGCCTTTCTTCATAAGAGAGGTGCTCCAGCCCTCTAATCAACTTCACAGCCCTCCCTCCTCTGGACTCACCCCAACCAAGTGTGTGTTACACACTGAATGATCCCATCTGTTTATTCCCATGACTTGTGGCACAACTTCAATGCATTAAACATACTGGACTTACCAACAGTCTTACCTTTATCAAGTAAAATTATAGCAACACCAGAAAATCACATTATGTTAGGAAAGAATGATTTAAAAAAAATCTGTACAGACTGATTATTACAAATAATACCCCTTTAAATCATGACCAATCCAATCTGTATTAGCTACTACATTATTTTACTGGAAGTGAACATCAGACTTCAGGTAGCCTAATGTTCTAATTTCCCCAATTAAACTTGAAATTGGCCTACTTGCCTATGAGTAACACACATTTTTTTAAGTCTAACTCATTATACAACCTTTCTTTTTTTCATTATTTTTAAATTAGCATTTATGGCTCAGAGAGAGCTGCTCAGCCAGCCCTTTTAAAATCCCTGGCCACCAGTTAGCCAGAATAGCAAACTTTAAAATGTACTGCTGTAGTAGCTGCTATTTGGTAATTTCCCAAGCTACTGCTACAACAGAGAGCATTATACTACTGCTGTAACCGGTACCATCTTCCAGTTCTTCTGCTAGAAAAGAAACATATGACTTTTCTCCAGTTCCAGACCTCAGAAAATGACTGTGCCTTTAGGACTCTTTTAGCTTGGTATTTAATTTTTCATAATTTCACTGCTCATTAGTTTCTCTTTCTTACCACTTCTCCTCCCCCTTTTGCTTCCCACAGCTACAAGAGTCTAGTTCACATTCTGCAGTTTTCACTCCCTCCACTTCATTGTTTTGGGGTTTTATTGGCAGTTTTTATAATTGTGTTGTCTAAATATGAAGAGTCTCTGAAGATTTCAGATGATCTGGAGAAGCACCATGTAAGCATAAGCAGAGCAGGCTCCCTGGTTACTGCTGAGGTTATTCCCAGGAGGTACCCAGCCTCACATGTGCACGTTCCCGTGCCCATCAGGACATTCAGCCCTCTCAGTGTTCAATGTGCACACAGCCTACTGCAAAGTCCTAGAGAGGACAATCCCTCAGTGAGAGGGATGCTGTGATGATCCATGGTTGCATACAACATCAAGCCCTCTGGACAGCAAAGGCAGTCGTGGTATGAGGCACAATGGTCCCCAGCGGGCCCAGGACACCAGTTACAAATCCCAAAAGGCATCTGTGGGTCACCCACGGGTACACAGGCAGTGCCACATAACCTCTCCTGTTTTCTTTACAAAGTAGGCAAGAACCCATCACATTTCTGCACGGCACATGTTAAGATCTCCAGCGGCTTTACCATATTGCTCAAAATAGGGAAGTAGAAAACACAAGAACATCTGAACTGTTAATCTCTAACGCAGTAAAAAACCTCCAAATGGGGTTAAGCACGAACAAACCTGTGAATTCCTGTCCTCAAGTACGCCGCCTTTATCACTGCCCCTCTTGTAGTTATTAGTTAACAGCCACAGACTCTTATCTGTGAGGATCAGCCTCCAAAACAGAGCTTTAATTTTACATTTTACTGGCAGGTTTCCCAGACTGGGACATTCTTGCATGTGAAACAGCCGTATAGGAATCCATCCCCTCCTCAGCACACAGCTCCTTCACTCAGTTTCTCACTGCTGGCCTTCTGGAGGTCATCCTCTCTTCTTTTATGATCTCGCAAAGCTTGTACCATGTTTTAAAGTGCAGGCCCATGGTGAAAGATGGACTGGAGCTCATATGGTTTTTCTACAGTTGCATATTGTTACCAGAAATAGTAATCCAGAACAGTCATCTACAGACAGGCTGAGAATGAGGAATAAAGCACAGCATTCAAGGCTCTAAGCTTTCCCCGTTAAGCCATGGAAGACCTAGGCTGACCATTCTCCCCGAGGTGAATGCACTTACCAAGGTCTTTGGCCATGCCAACCACTTCAGGTCACTTTATAAAGTACCAGCTGGCTATGCAGTTCATGCTTGCAGCCAATACAAACTCTGAAAGATCCCACTAAATATCAGGGAGAACCAATTTGCTCAGAGGAGGGCCACTGTCCACAGGCAGATATAAGCCAATGCTCCACTGGGAAAATTGCTTTTGCCTTGACAGTTGCCACAGCACTGACTTTAACTTTCTCCCCAAAGGTGTGACATTCCTGTGGGTGAAGCTGTTCCTCCACCCAGTGGCGCGGCAGAGCAGCATCCAGCACAACAAAGCCTGGTGGCGGCAGGGCGAGACCCTGCGACCTGCCTCCCAGCCTGCTGAGAGACCAGGGCTCTTCTCTGATGGCCACGGAGCAGGGCTCAATGCAGTCAGCACAGCTGGTGACAACCTGAAGCAGCCACAAATTCTAACTTAATTAGTGAAAATGACATGGTCATGCATGATGCAGGATTTGAGCAGCCACAGGCTGTGACCAGGACTTGTTTAATTTACTGTCAATTACTCCACTACAAATTTCAAGTTTCAAATTCTGAAGAAGATCAGGACTATAAGAAAGATACGTGGAAACACCAACAGTTTTTCTGCAGCTTTCTGAAGAAGCTTGGAGAGCAAACTTCAAAACCACAAGACTTAAACCTGCTTTACAGGAGGGAGGGCTGAGAGTTCTCAGTGGTTTTAATTTGTCCAAGACCAGCAACTGACACGGCAAACAGCATCAGGGTGCCACAACACCAAATTCCCACTGTCATCCTCACTGCAGACATGTTCTAAACAGGGAAATTCCATTTTGCAACCTAGAACTCCTTCTGTCATTTCAAATGGATGTGAGGTGAGTTCACACTGTCACTCTTACACGGTTCATTGGCAAAACATGTTTTCAAAACCTTCCATGATCTGCTTCATGACAAGACATTTCAGAGGGGGAAGAAGGAAGAAAACCTCTGAAAAAACGCCTGAACCAGTGTTCTTTTATGATGCCTTCTAGTGAAGATAGAAAATACCGGTAAGATTTTACACAAATTCTGTATTATGGTCAGTTTGGAGAGTTTGCCATTTGTTGATCTCAGAGTAGGAGGAAGATCCATGTGCTAATCCATGCACTCATGGATAAGCACGAGCCTATGCAAAGCAGGTATTATTCGATGCAACTTCTCTACGTTAAATGTGGAGTAAGGACTCGAAAAAGCAGGATGCTGACAACGTAAAGTACCCATGCACCTAAAAGCCTCTGAAATAGTGCAAGATGCCACAGAACCAAGGCAGGTACTTACTGCAGCTGAAAGAATAAGTGACTTGCAGTTTTAAAATACACGGAAACTTCACACTTTTGTTCTACTCAGCTCCCTGTATTGATCTCATGGATTCACAGTTTAAGGGCAGAAATGAGACTTAGGTCAATCTGGGCGATCCCCTGCATGTCCCACTCCCTTACCTTTAGCCTACAAACAGGACAAAACTTCCATCTTAGTCTGGAAAGAAGAAGAGAAGCCAACACTTCATCCAAAGTTCATCTCAGTTCTTAATCCCTATCACTGACAAGTCTTTTGTGACTCTCTCTAGTTCTGGGCACCAGGCAGCAGCTCTTTCAAAGGGCCCTGCAACCCAGAGGGAAAGGCTGAAACACTGGCATGTAGGGACACTGCTTTGAGCAATGGGAAAGAATTGCTTCCCAGGTTAATGGCTGTAACAAACCTCACCATCTTTGGTCAGAACTGCCAGTTGCACTTCTTTGCCTTTGGCTTCAACATAAATATATACCTACATTTATAAAGTTAAAACAAACAGACACAACCCCCCAGTACTAAAACTAGATGTTATTCCACCAACATTTTTCTCCCTAAGGACAGAGTAAGAGTATAACTAAGTGGCAGCTGTAAGCCTTCTCCCTTAAGGCACTACTGAAAGGTGTTTGGATAACAACAGTGATAAGCACTGAATAAACCACATACTTAGCAGAGCCCTGATATGTACCCATGCTCAGCTTTCCAACAATTTTTGTCATTCTTCTGTGTAAGTTCCAATTTTCTCTATATTACTTCACAATGCTGGCACTAGAAAGTCACACTGATGTAAGACTGAGTCTGAAGTAAATATAAGGTTTTCAGACATAAAACTACTTCCTTACCCTGATTCATTACCGCCCTGTTTGTGTTTTCCAGCTAGGACCTGGCACAGAACACTCCCCAGAATCACCTTCTCATTCTGACCCCCATGTTCTCATATGGGACTGCTCAGGACACAGCCTTCCTTCAGAGATCACGTTCAGGACATGCCTTTCCAGCTTCATAAATCTCCACTTGTCCGCATGAAAATGATTTTGTTTCAATAACCTCATTTACCAAACAAACTGCATTACACCATCCTGCCGCTATCAACAGCTACAATTTACCAAACATGTTTAATCTACACATTTTGCCAGTGATGAGTCATGCCTTCTTCTGCATCACTGAGTAAGTGTCAAGCAGAACTGGCTTCTCCCTTCCCCTCATCTGAACGGAAGGGTCATCAAGCCTACTTCTTTGAAAACACAGCCTCCACATATCATGTTGCACAGACTCTTCTGTAAAATGATCAAGCTCTAGCTTAAAATAGCTGGATTATTTGCTCCCCTCGTCTAAGGTGGCAATGCCAGAACCATGAACTTTTGATGCTGAAAAGCTATTTTCTACATTCTATCTTAAAGTTAATCCTCAAACGGTTGATTTATTAGTATGCTAATACTGTCCTTCAGCATAGAGTATCCTTCATCCTCCTTACTGTTTATACTCCACTTCAGTTTATTTACTGGATGCTGGCTCTCTATCAATCACTACCTTCACTTCCTAAGCCACTTGTATTTTATTGCTAGTCTCTGGCATTAGATATTAATTGGGTTCTCACGCACTGAGTTAACTGCCTTTTATACAAAATATATCACATCTACCGATCTCTCTTTAAACCAACAGCAACCTTCTCAAAGAACAAAATCAGACCTTTTTAAGGAGTACAAGACATTTTCCATGACACCAGTTTTAAAGCATGAAGAACTTTATATTTACCCAGGATTGGTGTCATGCTACCCAGCCTATATTTTACTGGGCCATCTACTTGGCAATTTTCAAAACTGTCCCAACACAATCACTCGTTCAGTACCTTGCACTTGCTGTGCTCCACCAAGACTGATTAAAAATGAACACGAGCATGCTAGAGACCTCCTCTCATTCACCTAATGCTGGCCATATTTCACGGGAATGTGCTTTTTTTCCTTAGCATAGCTGCCAGCAAAACCCTGCCTACCCACAGGACCTCATGCTATGCAACTCCCATGTGGGTCCCTGGATCCCTACTTGTAGCACTCAGCTTCTGGATAATGAACTTATCCTTTCCTTGCTGCTGGCCCAGATGTCAGCCTCAATGGCAATCAAGAGCACACAGCTCAACAAAGGGAAGCAGAGATGTGAATTTACTGCACAAATGACCTTTTAATCTCATCCACGCACCGACAAAAAGGCTGGAGTGAGGAAGCGTTTGGTACGCACACTACAGGCTGCCCACACCATCACACTCCTGCTCTTCTGGTGTGTTGGGAAAGGGAAAAGACACTGGAGTGCCTTGAGTGTTTTATAAGGCACATGCAAGAAATTCTAGACGTCCTGGTCAGATCCTGCCAGCTTTGCTGTGCACCTGGGACCCTGCCACATAGCACTGAGCACCTGCCTGCCACCCCCATTGCCTACAGCGAGGTCACACACATCCAGAAGACCCCTGCACCTGTGCAGGCTGCCCAGCCTAAAAATTTTTGTGGATAAGCAACACCAGTGATTCACGTATTTGAACAACGATGGAGGTAAAATGGGAAAGGGAAGGGAAGGCGTAGGGGTGGGCAGGAAGCAAACCCCAGACACCATTTTCTAAATAGCAGATGTGGCTATTCTGGCTAGCAAACTTTAACTTCAATTTCTAACCCACAGAGATGGGAAATGATTCATGAAAAATCAACAGGATAAAATTAGCTGGAAGGCAGAGAGATAATTCATGCAACCCAACCGTCATGGGCTGAAGTGCCAGCACTACCAGCACTGCCTGGCATTTCAGCCTCCGGTGCCCTTCAGTGACTGGCACTTGGCCAGCAATCAGCTCCACATATATTTCCTTAGTGTCAAAATTAGCCCCTCTGAAAGCACATCCATCTTCTAACAAGACAGCCTTTCACTCAACACTTTTCTAGAAGTTCCAGCTTTTTCTTTCTTTAAAAAAAAAGAGGGTTACCTTCAGCACGTTGTCTTTCTCTTCCACTGGTGAATGTTTAGTGGTGTCAGAAGACTAACTGGACGGACAGGCTTGCACACACACCTGTAAGTCATGGCCAAGCTATGCACTAAATTCAAACTGCCCCACCGAGTCAGAAAACTCGGAGTGTTTTGCCAGAGCTCCCTTTGCCTGCACAAACCCAACAACAAACTCAACAGCAACAACCAAGTGCTGGTCTGCCTTTACATAGACAGGTGATTTTTTGTAAGACTGCCCTTAAATTCAGTCAGGAATCACAAAACACAATTTCACCCTTGATACAGTCACATGACAGAAAGTTTCTTGAGCAAACTGTATTACTTACAAATCGCAACCCGAAGCTCTTTATCCCAAAGGCAGATGAGAAACTCCCGCTCCTCCAAGAGACCTTGGATTTCTAGTAGGGACCTGGTTATTGAGCCATGTCCCTTCCCACTGCCCAACTCAAAAGCTTCAGGAATCAAATGTAAAACTGTAAAGCCTCAGGAGCACCAACACCTCTAGGCATGCAGTCTCAGGTGCAGAGGTACCCCCATTCCATTGGAACCTATGGGTACAGATATAAAATAAAGATAAAATCCTGCTTTGGCACCATTTATCCAGTTGGTGCCTGTTTGTTGAAGGATGTTACAGGACAGTTCCTCTGTGCTTGTTACAGTGGTTTCACTCTGCTTGGGCTTCAGGACACAGCAGGCAGCTCCTCTCTTTTTACTTGTTCAGCAAAAAGGGAAATGTATTTGGGAGAAAATGAGAAAGTAGGAGCAGATCTTACTTTCACTTGTTCCCAAAATTTTGACAAACAAGCTCAGTCCTTTAAATGCACTAACAAACACAGCAGGCAAAACGAGAACACATCAACTGCTCCGCAAAATGCAGAAGAAGCAAAAGCAAGTGCAGTATTTATTTCTTCTCATTTGTACCCCCTTGCAGGCCATTAGGAAGATAAGATCTCACAGCACAACAGACATTATTCAGAGCTGGTAAATCTGTCTACAGGTTAGGGACTCATGTTACACAGCTTGGATGAGTAGTGGTTGAGCATGGGTCACACCGACCCCCTTTTCCTTGGGGCAGGCAGCAGTCCAGATACTCCCAGTGTCGGATCTGCCAAGAAATCAGATATCCGTGTGCTGAATTCACCACCATCACCATTTGATCTGCACATTCCCTTCCATACAGAGAGAGGGGTGTTCAAACCCTGTATATCCGAACACAGCTAACTAGAAAAAAATTTCCAGCAGGGGCCAAGCACTTCTGGTCCATACGTGCAACCTCAAGTGCCTCTTCTACATAAAGGTATTGGGTTGCACAGAAATACCTGGTCCTTTACACTACGGACCTTTTTAAAACGCTGATTAGCAGAAGCATGGAAATAGCCCAAGAACTCATTCAATTCTAGTCCAAAAAGCAGAGAGAGTGTGCCAGAGTGACTTCACATATGCAGGTCACTGAGGGACTACAAAAGTTCATCAAATACCCTAGAAGAATTCAAAGCAACATCTCAACACCTGACTAGGAATGAGAGCTAGTTAAAAAAACCCCACAACCAACCACCAGTTAAGTCCATCAGACCTAGAGAGGATACATTAACATCTGATTTAGTCGGTGCTAGCTCTCAGGAGATGCAGTAAGTGTTCTGGAGGTACTGCCTTGCTACAGCAATGCAGCATTAGCTGGTGGGACTCTGCGCTGAGGGTCAGGTACTGCTACTCCCATACAGTGGCCCTTCACTACTTAAGGTAGAATTTTTCAAGTAACAAAGTGACTCACACACATACCACACCAAAAAATGTTCTCTTTCCAATCACAAAGTGAAGAGAAAATTAGTAATTTAAAAGCTTCTATTCTTCAAAAGATGACTGAACTAATTTGATCTCAGAAAAGGTAATCTGCATGCCTAGGTGTGAAACACGACAACTGTAGAATGTTTTATTGTTCATAAAAGTATGTCTCTGTGTCATCAATACTGATGTTTCCTTCAGTCAGTTTCCAAGTGTTTTCATTAATTTCCCCTGGATTGATAAAAAGACTGGATTCTGCAAACTGTGGCGTATTTAGCATTCTAATTAGCATTTCCAAGCAAGATGTCTCCAATTCAAAGAAAGCAGCAGACTGCATGAAGCACTCCAGCAGTCTCAGAAGAAAAGAAATTTTAAAAACCCAAACAGCAAACCCCCTTGATATACACAGACATGAGGAAGTCAAGGTTTAGACAAATGAAAGTTGTAAAGAGGAACATGCTGGGAATAGAAAGGTAATTCCAGTCAAACTTATGGCATCTTCCAAGGAAGATGCTATGAACACTTAGTTTGAGTCTGCAGTTGAAGGACCGCATTTAACTCTACCCAGCATATTATGATACAGTTTATGTGATATGTCTTCAAAATAAAGCTTAATTGTACTAAAAAAAAAGTACTGGAAAATACTTCATATAGATTATCAGTCTACAAATGGCTGATGGCCCTGACCAATATCAGCTCCAATTACCAGTCTTCAACACTCTGAAGAGGTGGGAGTGCACCACTGGAGCTGTGAGCCCCAGACACCCTGATCCACAGTCAGGAACCTGGAGTCAGTGCTCTGCGGCATGCAGGGATGACCCGGCTTGGGGACCAGCACAGGATACTCCGTGCATCAGCTCCCCACTGCGCAAGGCAGGAGCACTGCTGGCTCTCAGGGAAGCTAATTACAGCAATCCTAGAAGTGCCACACGAGATAATCCCCCGTATCACCTCCCATGCACTTTTACTGCTCTGTCCTTACCCATCTCCCCCAGCACCCACGGGCAGGCCTGCAGGGGCAGAAGCCAGCCCCAGCTGACAGCAGCACAGGCAGCAAGGTGAGCCTCTGGGAGTGGCAGCCCCAGCAGGGCTGGATGCCAAGACTTTGGAACAGCAGTCCCTTCTCTGGTACAAGTCACTACAGGCAAAGGAAAACTAGCCTTGCTGAAAAGCCAAAGCCTAAGGAGGAGAGAAGAAAGGGGGCAGAAAAAGGAAGCCAATTATCAGAGCATGCTCAAATTGGATAACTTGGCTTATGACAGACCCTTCTGATGGGCCCCTTACTGACGGCTGTCCATGACCAAGGGACTGCACTGGAACAGTTCTGCAGTACACAGTACTGATTGACTGCTGGAGGCTGCTGGTTTCTGCAGCTTAAACCTTAAATTATATGTATAATGCTTTTACCTTCTGACTGCAGAGAAACTGCTCTGAGGCCAAATACTGCCAGAGTATTGCCTCCTAGCCTCACAGAGAGAAGAGACCTTTGAGCAACAGCTCTGAAGGACACAAGCTATCCTGCTCCCAAAAATGGACTAATGACCAAGAAGCACAATAGCAAAGCTTTAAGTGTCAATATTTTTAACTGCTTGATCGTCTCTCTCCAGAAACGTATGTTATTGCAATTATGGGAAGAGCTTGGGATGGAAGGAGGAAAAATGCCCATTCTAGTACTACCTTCACTGACTCTAGCTAAAGACCAAGGCCTATGTAATGAGAACAGTGACTAGACCTCTAAAAAACCACATTGAAAATGTGATTCTAGGTGTCAAGACAAATTTACCCCTTCACCTTTGTTTTTTGCCTTCTTGCTCTCAACTCTCCTGGTCTTTCCTATCAGTATTGCCCCTGGTGTGGTGGGTACTATAAGAAAAAAATCTAACATGGGATGCTTGTGTTGCCCTCCTCACCAGGTTTCTTCTCCATCCACCTAGGCTGCTCACATCTTTTAAAGATGCCACAGGACTGCTCTGTGTTTTCCACTGCTCTTTGGCCTCTTTCACCTGCAAAATTCCTCCCTTTCCAAAGTAGTTTTCCCTCATTTTCTTTCTAAAGATGCCATGCAGGACAACACAAACCTCTCACCTTGTCCTCTGCTTTTTCTTTTCTTGCTATTGGAATCCACTTGCACAGGCAAGTTTAACTAGCAGGAATTCCTGAAAAGCAACATTTTACTGTGCAGCTTTAGAAGGAACATTGTTCTAGAGGATTTATTTAAAAACACCTTTGGTAACAGAGATCACAGCAAGAACAGAAAACCCTGTAAAATTAAAGCCTTCTTTACTCCACTACTGCAGAAGAGTCAGTGCAAGAGGAGGCACTAAAACTGACTGCAGCTGCACAAGAGCTCTGGTCCAAGAAACTTCACCCACTACACCAGAGCCTCAGGCAGAAGCACTGTACAGACGCACCTGCAATGAAATACACCACAAGTATAACAAGGGGAGAAACATGAAGCAGCAAAGCCAGCATCCCGCAGCCAGGCTGCCCAGTGGCAGGCCAGCAGGAATTCTGCCACTTGCTCAAAGCCAGGGGATACTGCACGGGCTGACTGCCCTTCCCTGGCTATGCCTGCACCTCGAGCAGCTCTCAGCCCCGCCGTCCCAAGGGTCTGTGCTCACGTGAGAGACCACATCACACAACTCAACACTGATGCAAGAAGATACATCATCCAACTGACTCCAGATTTCCTAAAATGCCAGAAAGCTGCAATCCAAACAGAGGAATAAAAGTGATGTTTCCTTGTTTTGGCTTTACTTAGGAAAACCATAGGTCTTGGATACACGTGTTCACAGTGCAAAGGAAGCATGAGAAATTTTCACCTCCACTCTCTTCACTGGGAACAACAGTCATTACTTCTCAGAGTTACCCTGCCTTGTATCTTCAGATCAAGTTTTAGCAGCTTATTTCTTCCTTCTGGAGGTCCCCCAGTTAACCTACAGTATTATTATTTGATTATCAAACAAAAACCAAAACCAAAGTATTTTGTCTTTGGGACTGTGTTTAGTTTCTCTGTGCAAATTTTCACATCCATGTAACAACAGCGGATTGGCAATAACGATTTTAAACACGTTACTCCAAAATGTCATCAGTATTAGGAAGCATCTTAAGAGCTCTGGAAATAGTTTAGTAGCACTTACAGCTGAACGAGCAAGAGACAGGCGCTGCTAAACAGCAAATTCAAGAATAAAGAGCTAAGTAAAAGCATGTACTTCTCTTGCATAAATGAACATGGGGAAAGAAAGCCTTAAGCCACCACAACTCTACTTGGGAATTAACCAGCATGAGAAACAAGTTACGAAAGGAAAAAAGAATATTTAAAAGAAACACAGAAGGATAAAGTGTACATGATACTCTCTATAAAAAGACCCAAGACCTCTCTTGCCTGGGCTTGTATTTCTCCTCAATATACATACTTTGATTGCTGACTCAGTGTGGCAACTTCTACTCGGCACAATGCCTGCAGCCCCCCTCCACCCCTGACTGCAAAGCCAGCCTGCGGCAGTGAAGGAGCCCTCCCGCTTCAGGCTCCTCTTGCAGTGTTCATGGACACAACCTTTACACTGCTCCTACCCACTTCAAGCAGGTCCATCACTTTCCAGCAAGGAATATGAGCAACAACGTGCCCCCACCCCATCCTAGTAAGACGAACCTCGTCTCAGTTCATTAAAAAAACAGTTTCAGGTAAGTCCTTGCTTTTGCCCTTATTGTTTAAAATCAGGTGTTACCCTCACAATAATCCTCCCCTTTAATTGTTAAAAAAAGTGCAAGTAATTGCTATCAGTGACTAAAAGGCTCACAACGAGAATTCCCCATAAACTGGCCCAGAAAGCATCATGCTTCATGCATGGCCCACAAAGAAGCTAGGGGAACAACAGGCTGGTATCACAAAATGAGAAAGCTCCACACCAAGGCCAACACTGAGTTACGAGCCTCAGGACCTCCTTCATGCTCCACAAACAGCTGACAGGAGCAGCTTTTGACTCTGAAGCAGGAGGGAATAGCACCGTCCCCTGGTCCTGCTATTCCATGCTGGAGTTGGATTGATCCATTCAGCATCTAGCCAACAGCCAGGGCAACCTTCAGCATCTCCCATGGCTACCTCAAATCCTCCCTGGTGAGCAGTTCCAGCTAGCCAGCCCTTTGCTAACACAGTCCTTGGCCACACCAACAGACCCAACACTTGAACTCTGCAGGCTGCATGTGATTCAAGAGCCCTGAGTCACTGAGCCCTGAGCTAAACTATCCTTTTTAGAGCAGGAGCACCTTTCGTCCAAGCACTCCTTCCAAGAAGCAAACACCCATCATCTCAATACTTTTGTTTCTGATTTCAGCTTGTACTTGAAAAGCAAAAGCACACTGTCCTCGTCAGGCATGCACCTTTACTGTGAGGTTTATACACAACTCAGTAGAAAGTCAGGAGAGTCATTTCCCTTTCCACTTTCACTGCTTATAATCTGGGTGATTAGACAAACGGAAATTTAGGGGATATGAAGCCCAACCCAGGCAGCAAGCTTGTGCTCCACCGGTCTCATAGGGAGTTAAACCTCGCCGGCAGGACCAGATCCAAAGGGCTGTAGGATATTTGGGGCTGGGACTCCTTTGCTGCTCAACAAACCGCTGCACACACCTGCAGTGCTGGAAAACAATCCTATCTTACGGTTAGGTTGGTTGTTTTTTTAAGCTGGTTCTGCCAGTTCTCCTCCCACTAATGAGAGGCATTAATCATAGGAAAAAGAGGAAGCAACACTGAGCCAACAGTTTTGCCCACAGGCCAACTTTTTTTTTTTCAGGAATCTGAAAGGGGACTCTGGAAGCATCTTCTGTTTCCCTTTGAATTACGACAAGGGGTACACGAGCATCTGCAAACAAGCTTAGGAGATTTCACAACTTAAAAAAAAACCCCAAACAAACAGAGGGAAGAAGGCCCAAGAATATGCATCTAGAGTTTTTCTACGCGAGTTAACAGAGCATCCAGGCTGAGCGGTGCAAGGGCTGCTCTCCCCTGGCGCTCTGCACGGGCCCCGGGCGATGCTGCAGGCACGGTGCCCGCTGTCGGGGTGCCGTTCCCGGGGGGTTCCCGGTTCCCGCGGGCCCCGCTCCCGCCGCCGC
>WBMZ01011828.1:0-11274 GCA_013400975.1 Atrichornis clamosus
CCCCGGCCCCGGCCCCGGGCACCTCGCGGAGCGGGGGCTGCGCATCCATCCCCGACCCGTCCGCACGCCCCCCGCTCCCGCCTTCAAAGCACAGCCAACCCGCACAGGTCGCGCCCTAAAGATCGGACGCAGCTCGTAAACACCGTAGGCGAGGGGACGGTAAGGGCCGGTGTGGATGTGGACGTGGCCGGTTTTCTTATTGCTGCTGCTGGCGTTAGTTGTTTGCGCTGCAGTTGCCCTCAGGAGCTTGAGATCCCGTACAAGACAAGCAGCCCTCACTCCAAGAGAGATTACCCAGCAGCTGGGTGGCAAAACTTGTCTCACGTCGTTATTGAACACAAAGAGATTTGCATTTAATAGTCCCAGGTGGAAATACCTCTGCTTTCAGTTTCACGTCAGTCTGTGCACTTGGTATTTTACTATGTGAGGGAAGCTACCACCCATGCAGTTGAGGTGCAAAGTATTTTTATTAGGAGTCTATTCTTCCCTTTCCTTGTGTGCAGATAATACCTGTTTACATTAAAAGGACTTACAGAGGGAAAGGTGTAATCTTCAGGATACAGTTTTGGGTCAAATATCCAAAACCTTTTTGTTCTAAGTCAAAAGAAATTATCTCTGGGCAGGCCAGTAAGTCTCTCTCTAATTTTTGTAAGGGAGTGTCGTGGTTTAACTCTCTTAACAGGGTGTTAAGGTTACAGTCATGTCAATAATCTCATCCCCTCAACTGCAATGCTACAATTTATACCATTTTAAGGGTAACCTCTGTTCTCACACCGTATCTAATTGTTGGACTCCAAGGATCAACTTAAGTTGGAGATTGCAACCTTTACACTTTCATCAGAAGGGGATATCCGAACTTCTCTGCTCTTCAATGCTCCTGAACACGGGGCTGATGGCAGGAATGCTCCTCTCCCCTACAGCTGCAAGAGAGTGTATAAGGCTCTGGACGTTAATGGTCACAATGTCACCCTGTTGGAGGTGTCTTAGGCAGGGTCCCCTTCTCGGGAGCAGCTGAGCCCACGCTGCTGAAGTGTGACATTCAAAACAGAGCTTTCACTCAGAAAGTTTTGCAGAAGCTTTGAGCTGTGTCCCTCCCTTTAATTTTTCTCTCCACCCTTGCAACCAACATTCACTCCTCTCCTCTGCCTTCTATGAGGTGCTGCTGACAGCCCCAAAATGACCTAGGAATCTCAGAAGACTGTTCTTCAAACGACATGGCTCTACCAAGCCCCAAACTTTGCACCTGGAGATGAAAGGGGCAGCAGTGAACCTCAGTGGGCAGCACACACACACACTGGGATGAAAGTCAGCCCAGTCCAGATTGCCAAATCCAGATTATTTCTACCTTCAGGACAGGACAAGCCTAACAGGAAAAAACCCTGCTTTCTGCTGGTGTGGGCTTTTAGTAAGATGTATCGTGCTCATCCATGGCTATTTAAATAACACTGTCTCACTCTGTATAAACCAACTTACAATATGAATGAAAAAAAAGCTATGGATCGTGAAGCAAGTGGGAATGGATAATCAATTTTTATCACTAATATTGTGGGTATGACCAATAACTCTGAATGAGTTATGAAAGTCTTTGCTCTGAGCAGATGTGTCTCCTTTCAAAGCAGTCTCTTTTTAGCCCAGCCTTAATAACAGAAAAAAAGTGTTGGTTTAAATATATTAAAACTAAATATTTCATTGTCCATTATATTTCTTCTTAAAATGTAGGAATATTAAATTCTCACAGGTGGGTTGGCTGTGGGAGACACAACAACAGTGGATTGGAAAAGCCTTTTAGCTTTACAAACATGGGTTCAAATCAAGCTTAAATAAGTGACAGGCAAAATGGGGCTATTGATTTCCATCTAGTCCCATTTGGCTACAGCAAAAACTGGCACAACAGTGTCTTAACACTTAAAAGGGATGGCATCAGCCAAAAGATAACACTTCTGCAGGAGGACATTTGCAGTGTTATTTATAGCAATCGAGATTACTAGAGCTGAAAGACATCAGAGAGTAAATTCACCTCCCCACACTTTGAGAGGTGTGCTTGCTTTCTAAGTTTGGCTGTGCTTTCTGCCAGACCTGTGCCTCAAATCTCCTCTCCAGTTACATGGTAGAGCAAACATGATGCCTGTGTGCAGGTCAGGCTGGGAAATACGTTTTCTGTGCAACTGTGGATCAAAGAAAAAGATCCACATGGAATCAAAAACCCTCTGATGACCAGGAACCAACCTGCCAGGTGAGTGATAAGGTCTGCCTGATTTTTCTTTCTGCCTGTGCACTCATCCAGCAAGAAAGGTCCTTGAAGCAACTGCGGTGGCCAAGGCTGTGTCTCCCTGCAGGTGATAACTCATAAGGAATCAGGCCCTGCCTTGCCTGAGAGGTATCACGAGTAGAGCTTTAAGTGGGGTGGACTTACAGTTCCATCAAGGACTTGTAAGATCAGACCTTAATGATCCTATTTCAAAAGTCCCCAGCGTGTACCGTCAGCTCTTTGTTTTTAAACACCCTGATGCTCTTTGGGGTGTGTGAGTCAGGTCCGAGGGGCTCAGAAATGAGCACAGGAAGCTCTGTATAAAACTTGGCCTTCACTGTGACTGATTGCTGCCTGAATCTCTGGCCCAAGGCAACTGACTCAGAACCATAGAAGGAGCCAGGGCTAAAATGAAAGAGTTTCTTGCTCCTACTACTGACCTAGCTTTATGATTTTGGTGCACCTCTCCTGCTGCTGTTTAAAGACTGTTAAAGCAGCAGGGCTCAGTGGAAGGTTGCATGGCTGCCCTCTCCATTTCCTTACGTCAGGGGATTTGTGTCAGAAGTTCAGCATTGCCAAATGTCATTTTGAATGATTTTGTAGTTCTAGGTCAATAAACTGCTTACCATCATAGGGCAACTGAACCATGAATTACTCCAGTTTCTACAGTGGGTTTTTTTCTTAGCCATGTACGTAGAATGTGCAGTTCACAATGATTCTCAATAGCCCTACATTTCCTGATTCATATTTTTAATTAAACGTAATTTTCTTTCTTTTGTTTCTGAATGGGCATGCTGTGTCATTATATCTCATGGACCACCATGACTAGAATATCTCAAGACCTCATAGCTGCAAAGCTCCACTTTTGCTGCAGAGAAAAATATGTCAGAGAATAGTGAAAGAGTAGGATGGAGAGCAAGAAGGTTCTCCGTGTGCTTGTTTTGGTTTTCTTTTTAAATACAGGGATAAACATCATATTAATTCAAAGTCTCTTTGTAGTGGCCTATCTTCAACACTATCCGAAGATTAGGTTCATTCCTTATTTAGTGAGGCTGTTTATCTCTTTAGAAGAGGACTGGAGTGAAACTCCCCCAGCCCTGGGAGAACTAGGTGGTACAGCTTCCAATGCAGCATGGAGTAGTAGTATATGGTATGTACCTTCTCACACATGTAAGAAGGCTGGATTTCTAATCTTCTTCTGAAAATTGCCTTAAAACACGTGCAATATTATGTTTTACAGATAGATATAATTTCCCTGCTGCTGCAGAAGACAAACACCTAGTGATGACAAAGATCCCTTGCGGTGCCTTAGACTGCTGAACGCTGCATATTTCTCCTCTCAACCCACCATTTACTCCAGTTTGAGGCAAGGAACATAGTTTAGAATTTTTTACTGACTTTCCTAAGTGCGACCCAGGCACAATGACTGTGATTTACTTTTCAGTAGAGTCCTTACCCCTGGAAGCTGAGGAGCAGCCAGATTTTGTTCTGAGTCCCGCTCAGGCCTTCACCCCACGGGAGGGACGGGAAGTGTGGCAGCTCGTCTGCCCACTCCCACTCCTTCCTGCAGGCACCACGTTATACATCCCTCACAAGCCTGACCACAGCTTTCAGAAACATCCAATAAATCAACAGTTAAAAGGGAAGAGTAGACATGGGGAGCAGGTGCTTATTATGTGTGCATCTCTGGAGGAGAATAACCCACAGTGTATTTCCATGCCCATTTGAAATGGAATACGACCATGACCCTGCAAGTGGCTCTGCTTGAATTGTTCCTGGCATTATGTTTTACTCCTAATATTTTCATTGTCTGCCTCCATCAGTTTTACCTCCCACTGTAGCATTAATTTTGTATGTGAATATGGAGGCTGTGCTTTAAATAATACAGCATATGCTTTTTATTTGCCATGTAGAATAATATTTTTTTGGCTGATTTATGTTCCACCTGGACAAAATTATTTTTTATGATGGGTTTATTTCATTTGTTCCCACATTCCCAAATGGGGGGGGAAGAAAAGAGAAATCTTGTAAACCACTGATAATGATGGACACAAAAATCTGCTTTGAAATACAAATTTACTGCAAAAACAGATTCTCTCCATCCATGTAAATGAAAAAATGCTTTTGTAATAATTTTAAGCCTGCAAATGCATGTTACTACTAGAGAGAGTAATCTTCAGGCTCTTGTATCATCCCTTACACAATGCTGGGAGTACGGAGAAATTCACTGACAGCTATAAGCTATTCCAGTAGAACAAAATTACACATATGGCTACAGCATGGATTTAATTTAGCTCTTTTCAGAACTTCATCAAAGCCAGGACAAAACCCTGTGGTCTTTCAGTTTACGGATTTGCCACTGAACTTCATAGGCTAAGCTGCCAAATCTACCTTATTTCCAGTTTTCACAAGGACTGTGGAAAAATACATTACTTGCCATTGAAACAAATTCATTTCAAACAGATGATTTGAGTTTCAATTAAAAAATAATGTTCTTGAATTGAAAACATTGTAATGTTTTACAACCCTGAAAAAGACTGGCAGTATTTTTATGTTAATCTATCACCTACAGAAATGCTCATTATGAATAGATATACTAAAAAAAAGTTACATGGAGTCCTTAGCACAACTTTTTTCCAATTTTGACTTCCAGCTTTTGGTGCTTTTTGTAGACCAACTAATTATTAATCATACAAATTCATAATAGTCATAGCATTCGGGAAGCTCTGGTACTATTTTTGGTTATAAAAGCTGTCTTTAACCACACAGCATCCTCCAGCCAAAACCACACTATAATAGGAGTGCTTATAATAAGGACACGTAACACCTCCATGTCAGCTCTGAACTACAGAGCTGGGAAAAGTAGGATATTCTTTCAGAGCAGCTTCTCTTTTAATACTGAAGGCAAAAAGAAGGGATAGGACCTTCACCGGAAAATTCTGCTGCTTCTAGTCCCGCCTTGTAAGTCCCCATCAGATGGCAGAAATCCAAGCTGATGCCTTCCCCTTGGCACCTTCTGGCAGCGAGCGGAAGATTTGTTCCTATGAAGGTCCCCCACTCCCCCCACAAAGCTCTCCTCCAGCCGCTCATCCTGCCAGCTCCCCAATTCTTGCTCCACCAGCCCGCACGGAAAGCTTCAGTGACGGTGGCCACCTTTGTTCTGCTCCTTCTCTTCCTGAGCACTGGGAAGTGAAGAATTTATCCGGCAAGCCAGGCACTGAAAATCAGTCACTGGTTTAAAGCGAGGAAATGTGATCTATAGGATTGTATTGCATTTGTTTCACTACCTTGACAGCCCCGGTGCCTTTCAAACACTACCAGAGCTCCCGTTTTTCCACCAGCTCGGCGGGATGAGGGGGCAGCTCCTGCGGGAACGGCGAGCCCGCAGGCGGGAAGGGCCGGCAGTACCAAAAGGGTGCCGTAGATGGCGCCGGAGAGGCGCGGCAGAGCCCGCGCGTCACCTGAGGATACCTGCGAGATTTACCCCTAAGCTAAAGCGGGTTAGAAAATGTGCAATTTAGATTTATCAGTTCAGGAGGGAGATTCAGATAAAAACAGTTGAGCTGGTGAGATGATTAAAAGCAGAGCCCCATGCTGAGACGATGCTCACCTTACTACACGTGCTGATGAAGGGGAAGTAGGGCACCGGCACCCTCCTCAGCTGCGCCCAGGCGGTCACATGGGAGCAAGGTGATGGAAGGAGAGGGGGAAAGTCGTGGACAGAGACCTTTCTTTTCCCAGGAAAGTCTTCTGGGAGTCTGAGGTGGCACCCTTGGGATGGGGACGGCAGAAGCAGCAGGAATGGTGCAGGTTTGGGTCAGAGTGGGAAGTACAGTTCGGTATTTCCTGCTGTCAGGCCCTACGTATCAACCCGATAATGTCACAGCAAGGTGGTCTCGTGTATTTAATTTTATCAGGCGGAAGAACTCTGATATATGCTGTGCTCAGTTCACCGCTCCCGTGCAGATTTACTCGGTGCTTTAGCATGCGTGCTGCCTCGCTGACAGAGATTAAAGGCTCTCCTCAGAGCCCCAGGTATTACGCTCAAATGTATAAATCAGGGCTTAATATATAATATTTGTCCATAAAAATATATCACGGTGGCATTCGTTTGACTATCTGCATATTAAATACCATTACAGGAAAGTCGTGAGCTTATTGAGGATTACTTTGCTACACCAGTAAAGTCTCCTGCCGTCCTAAACAGGTCTCTTTCCTGCCGGAGCATGGTCGAGTGGCAAAGAGGAAGGGGCAGATTTTGCTAACACTGTTCTCGGCCACACACACGCCCCAGCCAGGCCGTGCTGTGCCAGGAGCACGCTCCCGGGCTGGCCCTGTTCTCTGGCTCACCAGTGCTGGCCAGGCAGGGCAGGGATCACGGTGGAGATGACACCACAAGCCTCTGAAGGAGAAAATTGCATGATGTATCACCACTCACGAGCACCCGCCAGAGAGCTGTTTAGAGTGAGATTACAGTCTCAGAGGAGACTCTCATGCCTCTTGGTCACAGGGTTACTAAGATGATGCAGTTGTAACTTGTATGCAGGAGGTAGGAGGGATTTAAGCGATGGCCAGAAAGAAAAGCTGGATCAAACCTCCACAAACCCTGTAAAGATTAACCTAGATTCCTGAGTCCCCAGCTTTGAGGGACTTGAAATCAGCCAAATTGCTATTTTCCCTTGAACAGAAGACAAAAAATGTGAGGGAGATAATAAAGTTTATACTTCGGCCACAAGTTGAGGCAGCATTTTAATATGAACAGAAACAAAGCTCTCCAAAATAAGAGTTTGTGCAGTAGAGAGGTCTCAATCCTACTCATGCCAATTCCACATTAGCACAGCAATGTGGATTCCTCTGCGTTTGCTGCTGATTTACAGAGAAGCAAGGGAGAAAAAAATCAGACCCAGTTGCAGTCTTTCCTCCTTCATCCTCTTCATATTCAAGCTCCTTTTTTTTTTTTTTTTTTCTAAATTCCTATTATTAACACAGAAGGAAAAAAAAAGAAAAAGAATCCCTGGGATCCCTGGTGCATCCTTGGAGTGGCTGCAGCCTCATCATGGATGACTAGACAACCGCCACTGTGCCACATAATGAGGAGCACACATGCTGCACCGGGAGATACTAATGAGGGAGCTACAGCCCCCTTAGCCCTCTCCAGTAAATCCGTGTCTGCAAGCCATGTTTTATTTATCAGGCTTATTATGGAAGCACTAAGGAGCCATTTGAAAAGGGCCGCTGCTGTCCTGGGCACTGCACACTGCAGTGCCTGCTCAGACCAGCTTCCAGGGAAGATGGATGAGGCTGGCAAAAGATAGGGGAGAGGGATGCTACGCACACGCCATGAGAACAATCCGTGGCACCATTTATCCCATTGGCTCCTTTAAGGAGGAAAGGATTCAGCCTGTTTACTCGTAGTGCTAGCTAGCTGATCCCAGGCTCTGAAAATACACAGTAACTGGCAAACAAATTGAAGCTGTACATGTCATGATTCCAGGAAAGCTGAGGAAGCAAGGACTTGACAGGCCTGGAGAGACCTGGGTGCAAACTGCAGAGCCAGGCGACTCGGAGGGGCTTCACAGGAGCTGAGCTGCCTGAGACAGCCCCCTACCTGCCCAGCACTGCCCCCTGATCCCACTCCCAGCAGAGCTCCTGCCGGACTCCCACGCTTTTCGCCATGCACGCGAAGCACTGCTGCTCTGTGCCAGGACGTGACGACGCAGAGCTCTTGTGCTGCTTCTGGCAGTGTGCGGTCTCGTGCAGATTTGTGAGTGTGCCAGAGGGAAAGGGGATTTACCATCACTGCTGCCTTCTCCAAACATCTTCCTGACCCCTCTGCACGTCCTCACGGAGGCTTCTGTGCACTTCGGAGAATCTCTCCACTCGCAGAGGACTAGCAGAAACAGGAGTAAAAGGCAGCTAATAGAAAAATAGGAGAGAGATGAGTAAATCTTTGCAAAACTTACACTGCAGGTCTCAGCAGGGCTCAGACAAATTGGTCTGCATTCCTTTAATATATTAGATTTCTACTTACCCTGTTCATTAGCACGTTAAGCTACAAGGGCTGATTATATGAACCTCATGGAGAGGCATCAATTAAGATGATAAATTTACATACATTCCTTCTGGATGAGAAATCACAGGTTTCCTCGGTTCAGTGTTTGGTACAACTGGACTCGGTTTCAAAAAGAGAAAGAAGTGTTAAACGCGTGCATCTGTACTGCCTCCCAAAATGATGGGAGCAGTTCACAAGTTTGAGAAAAAATGTACGTCAAATAGGAATAGAAGGAAACAATTCGCAGTTTCCAAGGCTGAACTCTAATCTGCCATGTCACATTGACAACAGATTATGAGAGGAAGTGAAATTCCCAAGAGATGTTGCTCTTACAAGGCTGACCCAAATGGTGTTCCCAGGCTGCAGAATGCAACACTAAATATTTGCACATATTTATCACTTTTTGCCCCCACAAGATCTCATCTTATTTTGCAAACACTGTGCAGCAGAACAATTTCCTAGCCACCAAAGTGTAGCCATTGCTGGTCTGCAGCATGCCAGTGGCACCTCTTTCGTGCCAGCACGTGTCTTGGGAAAACTGTGAACAAAGACGGTTTGTTATCCTGTTGCCACTGAAGAGAGAAATTAGATAGGCCTTGCAAATGGTACGAAAACCCACGCAAGTTGACAGAATCATCAGTCTTTTCTTGAAAAACACTGCACAGCTGCTAATGTTGCCAGAGGAGACAGGCCACTAGCAGCTCTGTTCCTATGGCCAACCTTTGTAGCACTAACCTCAGTGCTCCCGTGGCTGAAGACTGGTATGCAGCTAAGTTAAACAGTTAATGCTAGTAATAGCTCAGTCACAGTAAAGCTAAACAGTAACAGCTATAGTTCATCCCTGTTCTTCTTCAGGAAGAAGAAGGAAGGCTCTTCTCCAGAAAGGACCACCAGCAGCTCTCATTCCCTGCAGAGAAAATTATAGGTTTTTAGCTAATATAGTAACTTTGATATGACTCCTGCTTTCCTGAATAGTGGCACCAAGTCTATTGGAGCAGAAAGATGTCTTCACCCCCACACTGCTGGGCTTGTACATCAGGAGTGCTTCCTCCAGTTGAGGTGCTGGATAACGACTAATGTTGCATGTTGTCATGTTGGTCTCCTTATCCAGGACCCTGTGCTGAGCAAAGGTGCATGTTTACACCTTCTTGGACTGCCAGGTAGCAAACATGCAAACTTCCTCATTGCTCAGGATACGATAAGGGGTTTCCAGCTGATTCCCTTTCCAGGCACTGCATGGCCACGATAACAGGATCACTCTCACGAGGAAGTATTTCAAACAAATGCCACTTGCATATAAAAGTTTTTGCCTTAAATAGGATCATCTTTTTTTAAGGGGAGCTGAAAAAGTGCCATTTCTTTTTCCCTTGTGTGCACAGTCATGTCGATTACACACGACTGGAGTCAGGAATATGTGTTCCTTTATTTTCTTCTGAACAAAGAGCAATCAAACCTACCCAGGCTTGTGTTCATGATATACCTTATATGTACCAGAGAGATTTATGCCACATATCAAAATCGATCAGAACGTAAGGAAGTTTAAAAAGAAAAAAAAAAGCCAATTGCCTTCTGCTGCTGTTTGACTTGAGTATGATCTGCCTCAGCCTAACGGGTGAGGCACACATCTGCACAGGCTACAGCACTGCACTAGTGATATGCTAAAATGAGGAAATATTTAAACCCAGGATGGAAGCAGAACGTGTGGCTGTACATTCTGGGAAACAAAGAGGATAGGTGTGGGTGAAAATTATTTTATGCTCAAGCCATAATTTGTATAAAATCATCACACTGAAGACATAGGTGCTTCACCTTTTTGCAGCTCCAAGCTGGGTCATTTCTGTCAACCTTTCTCCTTCCCAGCCAGTATGTTGTAACCTCAGGTAAAGACTTCAGTTTTAATTTGTTCAGATGTTTAATTGTTTTGTTTTAATTTAGAAAGTTGGACAATAAACCAATTCCCCTTGTTTCTAAAGATTTATTGCTTTTTCCAATTTATTGAATGTTCAGTGCAGGTTGTATTTCAATTAAAGGCAGCAAAACTGTTAATGGTATATTAACAACACACTGCGTCTATATAAAGATGCAAATATAAGTCATGGCCAATTTTCTGGCCTGGTGAGATAATTTCTTTTTTCCCCTGTCGTGAATTATCTGCGAACAGCTCATAATTTTACACCACCCCATATCTCTGACTACTGCTTAACCGCAAGTACTTTCAACGCACGAACTGCCCGCGATCCTATCCCTCACACAGCCGGTTCGTCAGCCAGGGAACCGGCCTTCTGCCTTCGGGCTGGGGCCTGGGCGGCAGCCGGGGGCAACAGAGGCTGTGGGGAACAGGGCCGGGAGGCCGAGTCGCTGCTGCGGGCAGACGCGGGGGCAGCGCCGGCGGAGGTGCGGAGCCCCGCGGTCGCTCATGCCGGGCCATTCGTACGTGCGCAACCCCGGCCTCCGCCGGCGCGGGAGAGGCGGAGCCCGGGACGCTCCCGCGCAGCCGCTCCGCCCGCAGCGGCCCCGGCGCCGCCGGGTGATGCTCGACCCGTTGCCACGGCAACCGCCCCCCGTCATCCCGCGCCGCTCCTGCCCCACGTGACCCGCGTTCGCGGCCAACCCGCCTGTTACTAGGGCGGGGGCGCGGGGGAGGGGGCGCTCTTGTTTCCGACTGGCTGCTGCCGGAGCTAGCTGATTGGAGGGTGCACCCCGGCGGCGCGCCGATTGGCTGGGCCCGGAGGTGAGGCTGTGGGGTGATGCCGGGGGCCCCGCGCAGCGCTGGGACACAGACAAAGGCCGCCCAAGGACTGCCCAAAGGCTGCCCCAGCTACGCCCGCGCCCCCGGGCTGGCGCGGCGGAGGACGGCAGCGGGGAGCCGCGGCTCTCGGCGCGCTGCTGGGAGGGGGCGACGGGAGCCTGGCCGAGCGCCCGCAGGTCCCACGCCCTCCCCGCCCGGCCGCCCGCTCCAACTGGCGCTGGGGCA
>WBMZ01011830.1:0-30220 GCA_013400975.1 Atrichornis clamosus
GCCCGCGCGCGCCAGGCAACCGTTGCCAGGGCGACCGCGCCGGCCCGCGCGCGCGAGGAGCGCGGAGCCGCCCCTCACGGCCCCGCCGCCCGCACGGTCCCTCACGGACGCACAACTCCCAAAGACCCAGAGCCCCTCACGGGTCCTCACAGACCCACAGCCCTCAAAGACCCACAAGTATGGACCCACAGCCCCTCAGGGGCCCACAACCGTCACAGTCCTCCTGCCCTCACAGCCCTGCCGCCCTCCTCCCCTACTCCACCTTAAGGGGCAAGAGATGACCTGGGCTGTGGCTGCCAACACCGGGGGCCGGCCTGTGGGAGTCACGACGGAGAAAGAGCTTCTTTGGTTAAAAACGGGGTGGACAAGAGCGACTTATCCATGTCCCACTTCATGTTGCTCGGTGACCTGTCAGACAGGTTCTAGTCCTAACCCACAGTCCAAGGGATGTGTGGGGCCTGCGGGGGTTTGGGGAACCAGCCCGGGGTCTTGGAGGTTTGGGGAACCAGCTCCTGGGCAGAACTGCTGGAATTGGGGCTGCTGAGCCCCCCACCCCACCCCTATCCCATCCTCACCCTGCAGTGGCACAAGCCCTTGGCATCTTCACTCGGTCTTCCCTTTGGATGCAGGGAAACACAGAAATGTCCAAGAAACTTTGTTTCTCAACAAAAATCACCAGCTGTGGAAACCTTTAAGTGAATGATAGATTCCTCTGTACTAAATCAGTTTTTTTCTTAAGTGTGGGAAGGGTTGAGATCTCTCTCTGCTGCAAGCAAGGCTCAGTAAAACATTGGGTTTGTATCAAAAAGTATCAGCAATACTTTTCTGCATGGTATTACAAATAATGTCCTTCAAAACTTGCTGAGTTATGCCCTGCTCACCATCAAAGGACGTCATAGATGGTTTTCAGGCTGTAGCCTAACTTACACATCTTCTGTGTTTCCTGGCAAAAAGAGAATTTCTTTCCCTGCTTCATGTCATGATCCGTAACAACAGCAAGAAATGTGTGACAGGTACAAGGTGTGGTTGTTTTTTGCTGTTAGACACTTTTGTCTCCCAGCCCTGTCCAGAGGCCACTGTCCTGCTGCCCACATGGTGAGCAGGGGCTCACAGAATCACAGAATAGAATCACAGAATAGCCTGAGCTGGAAGAGACCCACAAGGATCAGCCAGCTCAACTCCTGGCCCTGCACAGACACCCCAACAATCCCACCCTGTGCCTGAGAACCTTGTCCAAACTCTTCTGGAGCTCTGGCAGCCTTGGGGCCGTGACCATTCCCTGCGGAGCACGTTCAGTGCCCCACCATCCTCCTGGAGGAAGAACCTTTTCCTGATATCCAATCTAAACCCTCCCTGGCGCAGCATTTGCTCCGGTCCTGTCACTGGTCACAGAGTGCAGAGACCAGAGCTGCCCCTCGGGAGGAAGTTGTTGACAGCAGTGAGGTCTCCCCTCAGTCTCCTTCAGCTGAACAAGCCAAGTGCCCTCAGCCTCTCCTCACTCAGCTTCCCCTCCAGTCCCTTCAGCATCCTCGTAGCCTCCTTTGGATGCTCTCCAACAGCTTTAGATCTTTGTTATAACGTGGTGCCCAAAACTCTGTGCAGTTTTGCCACCACTGCCTGCCAGGCTCGTGATCAAAACCCGATCCTGCAGATTAACTCACTTGACAAGTGAGTTTTAGGGCTCGTCTGGAAAGTGAAGCTGCATGATTGAGCTCCGAGCCTTTAATGCCTGTGCCGGCCAGATGAATTATCTTCATATCCACCTACTGAAACCATGATTATAAGTTTAGCTGCACAACAGTGATAGCAGACTGACCTTATTCTACCTAATTTTGTTATGATTCTCATAAATTATTTTTCTGCTGCATGTAACTGGTAGATTATATAAATATTTCAAAATCATTAAAGATTCATTTGGGTCTGTCAAGATTCAACATTTATTTCCCTGTGTCTTCTCAAGGTGCAAGGGGAGGGCATTCTTTGTTTGTGTCACCAGGAAATACGAACTGGTGTCCAAAGGTTATTCCAACCTCTATCACTCTTCCATATTGCAGGATTGTGTGCAATTGAAGTGTCTTTGCAAACAACTTGCTGGTTGTTTTATAATCTCAATTCGAAGGGTTCGGTTTTCAGCACGGTTGTTACAGGCTGTCGTTTCGTGGCGTTATCATTAGAACAAGCTGCTCTTGTTTTTAGATTAAGCATTAAGGCCCAATCCAAATCCCCTTATATTCATGAAGAATGTTTTCATTTTCGTGGTAGATTGGGCATTAGATGCACCGCAGGAACAGAACGGCCCTTGGACTCTTAGAGAAGGTGACCTGTATTGAAGGTGAAGGTGCAACTGGCAGAAAACTGACCTACTTCTTCCTCTGACATATTTTTCCTTGAGGTAAAGAATGGATCTGGTTGTTAAACTTATCAGGAACAAAATATGTTCTAAGAAGGTGGCAGACAACCCCCACGAAGCCAAGCCAGTCTCACCTCGACCCCTGAAACTCTTGGAATAAAAAAGCAAAAGGGGGAGTCCAGTGGTAAGGAGAGCACTCTCCTCTCCCAGGCTTCTGCTGCACATTGGATCCCAGCCTTGGAATCACCTCTTGTTCTGCCCCTTTTTCTCCTTTCTGCACCTCTTCCAGTCTGGTGTGGAATGTGCTGCCACTTCTTCCTCTGTGGTAATTCCCTGGAACTCTGGTACTGAGGGCATTTGCGTGTCCTTAAGCAGAAGCTGAAATTGATGTTTTGGGAAACTTTGTAGGTGATGATGAAGTGGTTTGTCCAGAACTCGGCATCATCCCACAGCAGCGTCCTCAAACTTGTCCTGGAGACAAAAAGTCTGCGTTTAAAGTGGGAGGGTCACCAGTGGATTGCTAAGTGTGTTTGCTTTTTCCATGAGAAAATAAATGACTCTCCCATATTCTGCAGCAACAAATTCATCTGTAATTTGCATGCCACTTGTTTCTTTCTGTACTCCACTACTAAACATGCTCCGAGGCTTTTCTTCTGGAAAATGTTAATACATTGCTTTTCTATATAAAATAATTTTCCTATTAGTCTCCTGGATTCCTCACGCATTGAGAGTGGGTGTACACATGAACTGACACACACTGCACAACTTGTCTTCCAGCAAAGCTCTGAGATTAATTACTAGGAGGCAATTCCTTTGAGAAATCATCATATTCAAACAAGACACCTCTTACAGGTAGCAAAGCTTGAACCCTCGTGCTTGTTTCCTGCCATGCTGGACAAGAGCCTGGGATTTTGGTTTCTTCCACCATGTTTCAATTACCAATAATGGGAGACTACACATAGAATATGAGTATCAGTTCTCAGAATATCTGATGCCCCCAAGGACAACAGATCTAAATTAATATTGTAAAAAAATGTATCTTTTGTAGAAGTATAAACTTGCTGTGCCCTGGGATCATACAGGGTGGAGGTAATTCCCAGGTACGTAGAGGAAGAAAGAGCTTCCATTCCTAGAATCATTTGGGTTGAAAGGGACTTTACCCTCATCCAGTTCCACCCCCCTGCCATGGGCAGGGATACCTTCCACTATCCCAGGTTGTTCCAAGTCCTGTCTAACCTGGCCTGGAACACTCCCAGGGATGTGGTAGCCAAAGCTTCTCAGCAGTCAATAAAGGCAGGTGGCTGTGTCTGGGAACAGGTTTTTTGCCTTCAGTCTTGCCCAGCAGCTGCTGCCTCTGCTCTCAAGCAGTGAGAGAAAACACTCACATGAATCAACATTATTTCCTCTTATCCTTGCAAAATTTCCAAGATGGCCACGAGTGCTGGAGAGAGCCCCAGCAGAGCAGCGAGCAGCTCGTGCACACTCACAGCCCTGGCTGCCTGCAGCTCTCTCCTTAGGGCTCTATTTTCAGCCCTGGACTCATTTTGAACCCTGCTGTAGCTGCTTCCCTGTGCTTAGTTCTGCAGGGCCTCGTTTGCCCCGGTGCTGAGCACTTAATATCCCCAGCCAGGATTGACTTTGAGCCTGGGCACATCCCGAGGTCACAGCGTGGAGTGAACGCTGGCACGGCAGCTGCCTGGGGGGCAGAGGGGTCTGTCTCCTCTGTGCCCACAGGATTTAGTACCCTAGGTGCTTGCACATCCTACAAAGATCCAAAAAAACGTTACATCTTACGAGAAATTCCATCAGGAAAAGGAGATGTGGTCAAGAAGACACTTTAAATATCTCCTGACTGACTGGAGCCTGGGTCCCATCACAGGGGAGGGGATGAGGGGGCTGGCAGCCTCCTCATGCTCCTGCTGCTCCGACAACTCAAAATGCCTTTTTCTCCCTTGTACAAAATAGTTTCCTGTGACAGTCCATCATAGAGCCAGCCTTAAGGAGGAGAGAGCAGGATATTACCCTTAGTAATGGAACCGTCACTTCGGTGCCATTCCCGACTGCACGGGAACCGTTTCCAAGGCACAGCGCCGCTGTCAGCAATTCCTTATCTCCAGTTCTGGAGCTCGGGAGGAATATGCAGTGGCACTGCCTTGTGCATGGGGGAACCCCAGGCAACAAGCGATACTTTCCATGTAAATAAAGAAAACAAAGTGCAGGTAGTAGGATTGTATTTCATTCATGCATTTGTATTATTTCAAAGGTAATGAATATGCAACTCAGCTCTTATGAGTGCAACAAGTTACTCAGATTTATTTCTTTTTCCCTTGCTTGGAGTGTTTGATGTGTATCAAACCCAAGGAGTGGGACGGGCAGGGAGCACTGGCAGCTCTGCTCCTCACAGAGAGGGGCTTCCCCCCAGCCAGGGACGAGCCCCATCGCATTAAAAGAATACTTGTGTTCAGCACTTATCTTCAAAGTGCTGTGCAAACATTAATTAATGACTCTGTTATTGCCAGGGGGAAGAGCTGGCAGAGGGAGGGGTGACAGCTCACCCTGCCTGCCTTCCTTGCTGGGAGTCAGAGCTTCCTTCTCCGGCTGCGAGAAGCGGGATGCTCCGTCACTGAGCCCGCGGTTATCTCTGCAATCACAGCTCTGCAAGTGCTGCTGGTGGGTTCTGAGTGCCTGCATTAATCATAGGAGGGGGTTTAGCCTGTAAGATATTTTTATCTGTAAGATTATTTATTTTTAAAGTCCCTGGACTATGTTTAGGAGGATAACGGGTCAATAGCATTTACAGCCCAGCAGGTTTTCCCAGGAGTCTCATCCCACCATGCCTTGTCCTTCCTCAAGCAACCCCAACCAGGGAGACCCCAGGGACGAGCTGGGTGAGCGCTGAAAGGGTTTTGAGCACTGTCATGATCTAATTAATGAACAAATGAGATGTTTCTATCTTTCCATGTATCTTTATATTCATTAAACCCTTTTTAGCAACCACATTTGAGTAGTGCTCAGACAAATCAATTTCAATGGGGACTGTTGCTTTTCCCAGGTGATTTCTTCCTAAAATGCATTTTTGTCCTAAGGACCCTTTGAGTAAAACTATATTTACCAGAACTGTACAGCTATGCAAAGAGAGAATGTCTTATCTCCAACTTTTTTGCCACTTAAACATTTTGGGAAATCAATGAGTAAGTGAAAGGCTGAAGAAATGAACAAGAAAAAAAATCTAACTGAATTCCAAAATGCAGCATCTTCCCCCTGCTCCTGGCTGTGCAAGGTGCAAGAGCCCAGAGAAAGATGGAACATACTCAGCATCATCGTCTCAATAAATGCCATTGGGATTGTGGAGCTGTACAAATCCCTGGCACAGCAACAACCTGGCTTCCAGCAACACGGCACAGAGCCCTCCTCTTGCCAGGAGCTGGCACATGGTTATCCTCAAAAACAACATCCTGAATCCCTGCTAAGTGTTACCTTTGGGAAATCACAGCCAACTCAGCCAATCTTTTCCAAAAAGCTGTTACAACACGGTGATTTCACCAAAATGTTCTACACTCATCGCGCAGAGGGAGGTGTTCACGAGGGAACAAATCCAGGGCCGCCTTGTTCCAGGTCCCCTGGGGGATGCACAAAGGCAAACGCTGCCTGACAGGTCCTGAAAAATCACCTCATCCATCCCAGACACAGGAGGGATGCACCTAACCCAGCATTTCCCAAGCCCTGTGGCAGCTTTGTGTTATGGTCTTGTGACAGAGGCGATATTTTGAGGGCAGAGCTGTCATTTCTGGATTTTAAAGCTTCTTCCTCCACAAATATAAACCATCAGCCCTGGGCTGAGGCACCAGCAGAGAAACTCGCTCTGGGTGATCTTGATATGCTTCAGCCCAGCAAAAACTGCCTCAAAAGCAAATTAGAGCTCCTCTAATTCCACCACAGCAGGGTCTGGCAGGGGTGGGCGGTGGCTTCCCACTGCATCTCGCCTCGTTCCCATTCAATATTTTTAGCTCCTGCTCTTCTGGTGGGATGCAGCTCCTGGTTCCCCCCGCTGCCGGCTCCGTGCCGCAGCCGAGCCCTTCACCTGGCAGCTCTGTCCCCTCTTGCCCTGCCTCTGGAGAGGTGCCAAGGCAAACACCGCCCTCCTCACCCGCCTGGGCCCCGGCCAGCTTGCTCATGCTTCCACGCTCTTAAATCTGCAGCCAGAGAAATATGGGAATGTACAAATTAGTCAGAGTAATTGAAACATCTCCATCCTGCTCGTCCGGGTCCTATTTACAGCAAGAACTCAACGACTGTAAAATTGAGACACCGAGCAGGAAACCAAACCACGCCAGAGCTTCTGATCCCCTGGAAGCGAGCTCTGGCTGATGGACCTCAGAGCAGATTCCTGGGGCAAGGTGGGCAGCCCGGTCCCCCCTCTCCTGGCAGCGATGCCAAAGCCCACACGTGTGGGACTGTAGGGCCCAGGTCCCCCCGTGCAGCGCCGTACCAGCCCAGTCCCCACGCGTGCCAAGGCTGATGCCTGCCCAGCACCACCCAGGCTCCCCTCGACCCCCGGGGTTCAGAGCCGGCTGAGAGCAGCCTGTAACTCTCAGCTGGCCCTGGGACCAGGGGGGACAAGACCCCTGGGGCTGCCAGGAGCACACGGAGAAGGGGATGCTGCGAAGGACATCCGTGGGGCTGGGGTGCCGCTGCCTGTCCTTCTGGGCAAGACACACAGCTGCTGTAAGACCCCCAACCGCTAAAAGCCCCCCTGCAGCAGCCCCCAGCCAGGTGAATCCCCATCAGTGCTGACTTACAGCTGGCCGCCGTCGACATCCTCGCAGCCTCGAGGGTCGCGGCGGGCTCTTGGCAGCACCCCGTGGCATGGGAGCCCATGGCACGTCCCCGGGGCTCAGCGCCGGGGGGCTCGGTCCCCTGTGCTCCCCGGGAAGGGCTGGGGGCAGCGGGGCAGCGCTGCGCTCCCCAGCATCGCTGGCATCACCACGGCAACTGCCGGGTGACTCACGCTGCTTCTGAGTGACATCAGAGATGCGGAGGAGGGGGCCGGGGGCTGGAGGGCGATGCCGGGAGCAGATATTCCCGCTTTGCTTTTGGTTAAAGCTGGAAGGTTTCGTGCAGAGGAAGCATTCGGATGCAGCCCCGCAAGGCAGTGCCACGCAGGGATCTTGGCTTTTTTTGCAGCAGACTCACGGAGTCAGGAGGGAAAGAGATGCCGGAGCCCGTCCGTGGGTCGGCTCCAAAAGCTGCCCGGTGCTGGTGGCATGGAGGGACTGGGACAGAGCCAGAGGGACAGAGGAGATCCCACTCCCCCATCCTGCCCTTGGACTTCAGTTCTGTGCAAAAAGCCAACCAGATTAAGGAAAACATTTCAGAAATGGCTTACTTTGACTGGCTTCCCCCTGGTACCGGGAGTGTGAGTGTGGGGAGGTCTCCTTAGGGGGGATGCATTGGGCTCCTCATCTTCAGGCACGTTTCTCCTGCAGATCATCCCTCTGGAACACTGCCCTGCAATTCCCAGCACTTGTGTCCAGCACACTGGGAGCTGAAAAGGGATCTTGCTTGGAAACCAGTCACGAGCAGGGAGGAATGTTTGCTGGGCACACACACACACGGGGTTAGGGACCAGCACAAATGAATGCTCCACATACAGACATTTTTCAGAGGGATTTGGCAGCACATTTGCTCAGAGCTGGGCCGTGCTGGGCTTCCTCATGCACCATCTGGTAGCCACAGCCAGAAGCACTGATGCTCCATCCCTTCCACTCACAAGCTCTGTTAGATCGAGCCTGATGAGACAGAAGGAAGTATTTTTAGTGGGATGAGAGTCCTGCACGAGGCTCTGTGCTGAGCAAGAGCAGTGCCAGGCCAGCCAGTGATGCAGCAGCTACACCATCTCCAAAAAATAAACTTTCATCAACCCTCCACGGGAGCAGCCCCCGAGGCACTGCAGCCCCTGAGGCAACACCCCCCACCAGACATCCCCCCGGGGACTCCTGGGCATCCCTCCTTCCATGAGGCTGGGATTAGGGAACCCAACACTTGGGGCTTTTATTTTTAGCCCAGCAGACTCTAAATACAGCCCACAGTAACCCACGGGAATCTGAGCGACTGCTCAGCCCGGGAAGTGACGGCACGAGGAAAACCCGTGGCAGCCAGAGCTGCACCACCAGGCCTCCAGTGGGAAAGGCCCTGTCCCACTTCCAGACACCTGGGCTGGATGAAAATACTTCACTTGGATTGGGCTGCACCAGGCACGGCGCTGCTGCAATGAGGAGAGGGGGCTGGCAGGAGGAGTGGGCTGCTGCTGTCTCACTGGCAGGAAAGGGAAGAAGAGGGATGGGGAAGGTTCATTGGAGGCCAGAGCACAGATTTCAGGGAGGATTGTGCATTTTTTCCTTGTTTAGTGAATGTTCCTGTGGAGGAGAGGGGAGGAAGGCGCCCGTCTGTGAGGAAGCCGGGAGTCTGGGGGTACAGGCAGAGAGCACCCCGTGATTCATCCCAGGCAGCCTGGCAACCAGCTCTGTGTAGGGCAAAACACAGATGGAACAGGGATGCTGCAACACCGATCCAACAGCATGGAAACGCTGGCTGGTGCCCTTTTAAGGATGATTCTGAAGGCTCTGAGCTATTCCCCTTCTCTTGCACACTTCATGGAGGGGCTTGGGGGGGTCCTGCAGACCACAGGGCTCTGATCAACCCAGCTGGGGCTGTGCAGCCACATGGGAAGAGTGAAAAATTTAATCCCACGTGCCAAGAAATCCAGAGAGTTTCCCCAAACCCTTCTCCAGCCCTTGCACAGTGGGAAGGGGTGGAGGCTGTGCATGGCTGGAGGCAGCAGGGTCAGCACAGCCCCAGGGTTATCCTGAACAGCCGTGCAGAGGAGGAGCTCAAGAAATTCAACCAAACCTCGGGCACGTGGGAGATGCTGCAGGCACAGGACTCCCGGGCACAGATTCCCTGTGGAGCAGCCCTTCCTCAGAGGACAAAGAGAGGTTCACTGCAACATAAATGTGGTTTGTACCTGAGCTACGGCTCATAAAAGCCAAGAAACCACATCATGCATAAGCACTGCAAGTCTGCCATGAATAATTCAGTCTCGGGGTGCAGCAGCAGCCACACACCTGCACAGCCCCGAGAGGCTCCGACAGCCCTCACCAGGGATTAGGAGTGAGGCCTCTGGAGCCACCACCTGCACCCAGAGCCCTGGCATGGAACCAGCTCCTGCTCCACACACGCTGCTCCCCAGAGTGGGAGAGCTCGTTATGCAACTGCTGATGGATCGGTGACAAAACCTGTTGGAAAGCTGTGACTCTTCCCTGTGACACTGGGAAAGCTGCACTACTGCATCCTGGGGTGCACGATGGGTGCAGGACACCATGAGGAGGAGTTTGCATCCCACCTGCAGCCCAGCACCTGGATGTGCTGCTGGAGCCCAGCACCCAGAGCCAAGAGTGAATCCCCGGGCACCACAGCTCTGAACTCAGGCCTTTTATTTGGGCACCAGCTCCCGAGCCAGGCATCTGAATTACACCCCTGGCTTTGAGAGCTGGTCACCTCTCCAGGTTTATTTTGGTCCAGCGGGGTCTGGTCCAGCACATCTCGAGTTACTGGTGTCCCTCCCCCAGCTCCACCAGTGCCCGGATTCCTGGTGACACTGGATACACGGGGCTCGGGCTCTGCAGTCCTGTCTCAGGTCACACTCCCTGGCACTCCCACCACGTTCACACACGCACACTGCAGCCCTGCCCTCTTTCCAGCTGTTTTCCAGGACCAACCCACCAGAGCCACATCCAGCTCACAAGTGCAAGTCCTGCATTTGAAGTGAAAGCTTTCGAATTACAAAAGAAAATAATTTCTCCATTAATTCTGCTCCAAACCCAACTTCTCTCTATGAAATCACCCTCAGCAGCTTCCACAGCTGCTGCTTCCTTTGGCCAACTCCTCTTATAATAAAGTCAATTAAAAATAAAGGCATGATCAAGCAGAGAGGACACAATGGGATTGTCACCAAGGGGACGGCAGCCTGGTCTGAGCTCACCAGGCTGCCAGGGCACAGGAGTTCCCAGGGGAAGCATCTGCTACTTCCTTCTGTTCCACAGAATCACAGAATGGTTTGGGTTGGAAGGGAGCTTAAAGCTCATCCAGTTCCATCCCCTGCCATGGGACAACTTCCACGAGCCCAGGTTGCTCCAAGCCCTGGCCTTGGACACTTCCAGGGATGGAGCAGCCACAGCTGCTCTGGGCAACCCCTGGGACCCTGCAGGGAGAGGCTCAGAGGAGCTGATGGGCAACTGTACAATATTCTGCTGCTCTTTATGGGGTGCTGAGACTGTGACCACCAAGTCACGGGAGGAGAGCGAGCACAGGGAAGGAGAAAACCCAACCTCTGGGATGGCTTCGGCAAACGGCCCACGGAGGGGCTGGGAATGACTCTTGCCACACCACGGTGTTGTCAGCAGTGGCTCACCTTGCCAACACCGAGCTGCTTTTCCACAGCCAAGTGCAACCTGCGCTTCCCTTCCCCGCCCTTCCTGGCATGGATTTGGGCCTCACTGAAGGCGGCTCCTGGGCAGGAGCTGCTCCTTCTCCCTGCTGGAGCACCCCAGGGACACATCCCTGTGCCCAGAGGGCCCTGTGCATCAGGAGCTGACAAACACCATGCCAATTACAGCCCATCCTGTCACTCACACAGCAGCACTTCTACATTTTTAAGGTGTGGGTTTCTGCCCAGACCTGCTGTACCAGTTCAGGTTCAGAAGTACCATTATCTAATGATACACCCCAAGCTGCTTTAAGGGTTTTCTTGTTTTAATTTTAAATTAGTGGAGAGCTGGACCTTTGAATTGTCCTGCTGCTGAGTTGTGCATTACAGGAAATCTGAGTTAGGGCCTTCTGACACCAAAACACCTGCATTTAAAACCACATTTACCAACGTGAGCCAGCAGCATTTTGATGTCTCACACACAAATCCTCCATCTCTCATGGGACACAATGAAAATGACTCTGAACTCCTCAGCAGTTGCTGGAAAGTGCACTAAATAAAATAAACAGGCTGCTGGTGGGTTCCTTGGCCTGAACATGGGGAAAAATCCTCATTAGAAAACCCGCCCAAAACCCAAATGAACTTTACAAGACTCTCTCTCCTTTAGAGAAACAACCTCACACATTTACACCATCATCAGTTGCCCCAAGGCACTCACAGGGGGGCCAAGGCTTGGAGGCACTTCCCAGATCTCCAGCAGCAGCACCACGGCAGCCAGAAGGGAATTTTGGTTACTTCACACTCAGGTTGCTGCATCCCACCAGCTGCTGCTTGCTGGAGCTGTTTTCCTTAATGAGGGTTCCTTTGTTGGGAAAGAAAAGGCTTCAATTTGTCAGTCAACAACTGTCAAGATAAATCCCTCTTCAAAGGCATTGGAACATCCCAGGGGATCACCAGATCTTGTTTCACAAAGCCCTCGCAATGGATCTCCCCAGTGCAATCTCTCCTGAAAAATAAGAGAAATAACTTCCAGGTGCAAAAGCAGCAGCTGAACCAGGATTTCCTGCACAAACCCTGTACCTTGACCAGCTCTCAAAATCTCCCACTTTCTGAGAGCCAGTTCCAGCAACCTGCAGGTACAAGGAACACTGAACAACGTGGATCCGTAAACCTTTGCTGCTCCTGCAAATGATGGTTCCAAACACCTTGTAATAAATCAAAAAACTTTATTTTGAAGATATATTATAAATGTACAGCACACACAACATCAGTGCCTCGGTGTGTACGTGTGAGCAGGTTTAAAGCCTCAGCATTCATCCCAGCCCCGGCCGGGGGTTCCACAGCTCCACACACAACAGCTCCAGCCTGAACAGGTCTGGCTCTGCCAACACCTCCCCAACTTCCAGGAATATATTTCAGTAGACAACAGCAACTGCTTAAAACGATCACAGATGAGCAGCATTCCTTGCTTTTTGCCTGGAGGGCTTCTGCAGGGAGCAAATCCTGCTGGTTTTCCCACTCGGGGAGAGGTCAGTCAGGACTCACACGAGCGTGGCTGGAATGAACCCCGAATTCCACAGGCTCAGGGACATCTGCCCTAGTTTAAGCTTCAGAAAAGTAATGTTACACCTTAGGAAGAGCTGTGCATGCCACACACCGGCGTCAGAGCCAGATCAAAGTTATCCTACGCGGTACCTAATTGTTGTATACACAGGTGAAATGAAAAACGTGAAGTCAGTACCTTGCAATGCAATTTTACTGGTGCTGCCTCGTGGGAAGTGCTGGGTAGCAAATCACATTCGTGTACAGTTCATTAAGCCATGATAAAAATATGCAAATTAAAAATCTCTACAGGCCTCTGTTACCTGCTGCAACAAAGACACTTGGTTTGGTGGGGCTTCATTTAAAACGTGATCCAATTTCCTCCCTCTCCCCAGAGCACGATATAAAACTATACCCAAATTCAGTAAGAATTTAATGCATTTACATTTATTGAAGTTCACATGCTGCAAACAGAATCTGCATTGAAGATCTTCAAATCTAGGGCAAGAGGTCCTTAAAAAACCCCTTTTGCTACACCTGGATGTGGGGATGGAGGTGAGAACCACCACGAGAACATTCATGTGGACGTAACATCCCGTGCAGGGAGGTGGGGACTGCCTCCCACTGCCCTGCCACAGCCAGCACAAATCCTTCCGAGGAGCAGCTGTCCCAGGGAGGAGGATACAGGCAGCATCTCCAGCCTCAAAGCTCAAGGACTTCCAGTTGGAGGGAAACACCAGCTGGAAGCGCCGCTGCTCTGTTAGTTCATAAAAATGTTATTTATTATTAAAAGTAGAAAACCAGGGCGGTTACTTTGGATGAAACTCTTGCTATCCTGTGCACAAGACTTTGGGAAAATGGCCACTGGAGCAGAGATCACAGTAGCCTGTGTCCCTTCCACAGGCAATATTTGCTGACAGTGTCGCTATACATTCGTTTGGTGCGATGCTTATTTCAACAACTTCCAAAATACATTAAAAGATCCTCAGCCCATGAATTACAATGCCTAAAAAAAATTATTATAACAGTCCTAACTAAAAAAGGATTTCAATAACCATTAAAGAGTTGCTCGGATATGAAAATCAATCTCTGAAACACAAGTTTAGTTCCAGGAGAGGAGGAAAGAAAGGCGGGGGTCAAGGTTTGGGACAGGTCTGTGGCAGAGGCTGTGAGGAGCCAAGAAGAAGCCACGAGCTGGAGGTCTTGGAACTCGTGCAGGAGGGAACCTCACACCTTCCCAGAGGAGGAATGCCCTGATGGCTGCTTTGGGAACCGTGCAAGTCAATTTTCCAGCTGCATGGAGAACACAAACGTCCTTGAAATGGCGTAAAGCCCAGCGAACCGTGGAGCAGCCGGGTGATCCTGTGTGACCATTTCCACGGATTGATGCAGCAATCCTAAGGAAGACTCACGTCACTGCTCATAAGGAGAGAAGGAATGGCAGATTTTTTGGGCTGGACCAGGGGCAGAGGTTTAGCAGGAGAGTTACACTAGCTCGGGCTCACAGGTCAAGACAATCAAGGTCCAAGCTGTAAAGTAGCCACTGGCCTTTTTTTTTTCCAAATACATCCCTTTGAATGCATTCCCCTAAAAAGAGAGTATAAATACGAAGCCCTGAGAACAAACTTCCATATAGTACATTTCTATTAAAAATATCAGTGTTCTGATGACAAAATTATAAGTTAGATATATTTAAATAAATAGCTGGCTCCTTGCAAGAGGCCTGCAACATCAGAAGGTACGAGATTGTCTGTCAGCCAATGGGGCAAAGAGCAGGAGCTGTAACGAACACATTATCAGTCACCTACCACCCTACCCCCTTCCTGCTCCAGCTCACAGGCTTCCAAATATTCCCTTGACCATGTTTTGAGGAGGAACTTAACTCTGACAAGTCTCTGCTGGTTTGAATGTGAACACCCGAGGTGCAAGCACAGGACCCGAGACTGCAAACCCCCACTCCTGTGAGCAGTTCTTCCCCACCAAACCTTTGGTCTCATTTAACCAAAATCTATCCCACGTGTTGAGGGATCTCTCAGTGGCTCCCAGAGCAGATCCCCCAGTCCTGCCCCCAGAACAGGACAGTTTTTCACCAGGCAGAGCTGTTGCCACACACATTCCTTTGTGCCCAGTGGTTGCACATTCTGACTCAAGAGTGGGGATATTTTAGTTTTTTGGCAGGTTTTCTAAAAACTGGGCCCATCAACACCTTTTCAAGCACAGTGGACTCAACTGCCCCCCTGCATTTTCTGGGATGAAGCAGCAATCCCACCCCTGGGGTGATGGGGACACAGGCCCTGGTCTAATTCACACCCCAACAGCACCTCAGACGTCCTGATCAATTCCTTCAGCCTCAGGGTCGTTTTTGGGGGGTTTAGATGAACTCCTGTGCCTTGCTGCAAACACCACACCTCCTAAATTCTGGTCTCCTTCAGCTTTTGGCCGCTGCAAACTTCTCACAAGCCAAGCAGGGCTCTGTTAAAGCCACCCCAAACAACACATTCTCCAACACCTCAGCTCTGGAAGTGCTGAGCTCTGGAACAACAAAATCCAGAAATAACCACGCGTTCCCAAGGCTCCAAGCACCCTAAAGATGCAATATTCCTTCATCCCTACAGTCTCTTAACTGCTGCTGCTGAACCTGGGCTTTCTCACCTTCTATTACACAGGAATAATTTGCTTTCCTTTTTTAATATTTGCCACCAGTTCAGGGGCACCGAGGGGTCCTGGCATCCCAAGGGAGGCAGCTCGGAGCACTTTTATCCCCCTGATCTGTCTGGAAGCTCCACAGCCCCTCCACAGTCCACTCATGTACTCCTGAAACGAAACCCAGCATTTCCCAAGCCTTCACATTCTTCAAGGAGCACGACTGCACCAAAGGTTCTGTTTGCGAAGTCTGAACCTCTCCTTATCCACTCAGAAGCCAAAAAACCTCCCATCAAACTACAGGGTAGTTTTTCCCCCACTTTGCCTTCTAAAAACACTCATTAAAAGGAATATTAACCAGAATCCTGATTGGTAGAGAAGGACATTTGTCTCTACCATTAAGAGCTTCAAGTAAAAGAGTCTTCTGGTATTATTACAGGCAAAAAGCTTCAAGAGTAAGCAAAAAAATGGACAAAATAATCAAAACCTTTCATAACACCACAACATTCAGTCACAGCTACTCAGGAGAAGCTGTGCTGAGCTCACTGGGGTGCAGGATCAGGCTCCTGGCTTTACTTACAGGACAAGGTTATAATTTCATGTCATGTCAGTCTATTCTTAGCAAGAGCCCACAAAAATGGTTTTACTGTCCAATTTGAACAGAAGAAGCATCTCTATAAAGCTTGGAATTTCTAAATGTAGAAGTAAATATTTCAGCAGTCATCAGCTGTAAAGCTTAATAAGACATTACAAAATAAAAAGAAAAGAATCCTGGGATAGTAAGACAAGATAAAATCTCAGGCTGTTTTGATTTCCCCACCCTTCATATTAATGATGAGAAATTGGCAACTTCAGTGCCTCGACTGCATAACAGCACAGAGCAGATGCCAAGTTCAGGCCAAAACTTGTTGTAGGGTTTCGGGTTGCATCTTGTTGCATTTTTGTTTAAAAAAACCCCAACTGCACAGAAAACCCTCCCACACCTGCAGAGGTGACTTGCAGAGCTGCTCAGGATCTCCCTGTTTGACTGGACACCTTTGTGCTGTTTCAGGTCAGGGTCTCCACCTGGTTTCTCTGCAGCTTAGAGGGGCAGGATTTGCCTATTCCGCCTTTCCTCCAGGGCTGTGAAGCACAAGACGTGGCGGGGATGATGACAGACGTCAGTCATGTGTCACTAAGTTGAAAATAAACCCCTTTTTTTAGCAGACTGTTTAAAAAGTAACACCTGCAGAGCCCAGTCATAAACACCAGCTGGATATTCCCAGTGAGTTCTTAAGAGCTCAGAATTCCTGTCTGAAATCTCAAGTCAATCTTCTGGCAAAACAGGAAAGACCCAGCTTGACATTCTTGGTATGATCACGGTAAAAGTAAGTACAAAGAAAACCCACTTCTAACTCAAAGATAGCAATTTCAAGCGTGCTCTAAATACCTTAAACAAGATAAAACCTACGTGGTTCTGCTGCTTTACAGATCACCAACAACCCCCCCATGCAATTCAGCTGCTTTTTTGTAAACAGAATAAAACCCCCACAAGCCCCTTTCCAAAACCGTGCACATAAAAATGGGGAAGAACCCCCACTATGTGAACATATCCCTCCTTGCAATGGGATATGGCAGAGTATGAGCTTAGGAATTGCAGCCACTTGGGAATTCAAGTCTTGATGTGGGGAATTCTGTCATGAAGGAGATACTGCACCTTTATGGTACCTGACAGAGAACCTCCTGCAAGTACAACCCCTGTGGGACTGCAACAACACTAAAACAGAAAATAAATAGGAAAAAGTAATGCGATTTATTAAAATTTCATCTCTGAATGATTCTGGTTAAATTAGAATGCCAGATAAACAAGCTTGGATAGAAATGTGCTTGCTCTCCCAAGATTTGGGCTTTTAAAAAACATTTCCTAAGAATCAGTTGGTTTTTTTTTTTAAAAAGCAGTTTTGCAATTTGATAAAGCCATAAATTAATACTGTATGGAGATGATTAACATCCTATGCTAGTGGTCAGTGACCTTTTGTAAACACCAGCCAGATCCTAGCAAAACTGGCCAGAAAACTACTGTCACAGGCCTTTGTAACGAGCAATATTTCTTTCCAACAATCAGATTCTTAAGTGTTTGCACAAAACCTTTTCCTATTTGTTTTTTTTTTTTTTCTTTTTGGATATACTTTATTTTAAACCTAATACCTGAAAACATAAACAAGTCTTCAAACCTCTTCCACTAACACTAAATCCACAAGGCAACTCACTCCACTTGGCCGTAACTACAAAAGCTCTCGTGCGAGAGACCCTTGAGCCAGGATCTGCCCCCTTTCCCTCCCTCCTGTCCATCCACCCCCTTCCCAGCCATCCAGGCACCCTCCTGTGGAGGTGGAGGTGAAGGGAGGGACAGGGGGAGGTGGCACAGTGCACCGGCAGTTCCCTCTACGTGCGATTCAGCGTCTGGAAGATTCGGGAGATCTGCAACATCACCGGCCCGGTCTCGGGATCGTTCATCCACTGAGTGCTGTTCAAGGGGTTTTCAAGCATATCCTCGAAGGCTGCCAAGAAATGGGAATTGCAACAATTAGTCATTCAACGGCAGGACAGTTAGAAATAGCTACAGCTCAAAGGCAGTGCTCAGAAACAGTGGGAATACACGTTTTGCATTCCCAAGGGGCCACAGCCTCGGCTGCTGTGCTTTCCTCGTTTCTCAGCATTAAATTCACTGCAGACAGTGATTAAATACTCAGCCTGGATTACAGTCCATCCCACAGAACCTCAAGGACATGGGGTTGAAAAGGTAAAGCCTTAACAAAAGTGTCCAGGCATTTGTCTCCAGGATCATGCCACGAAATTCACCCATTCGTGGACGCCCGTGTGCTGCCAACACTCCTACAAAACACTCCCCTGCTGCTCCACTCCTCTGATCAAAGGATTTTCCACATCCCAGATGAGATTTCTTGCACCTTTTCCTCCCTGGTACTTAACCAAGACAGTTCATGGAAAGCACAGTCACCCCTTGCCTGTTCCCTCTGGCTCCTCTGGAGAGGAATCTAAGCCAGCAGAAGCAGCAGCAGATGTGCCAAAGGCTACACAGAGCCAGCACAAGCACAGCCCCTTAAGCTCTCAAATCTCAGTGCTTTATCTCTTCGTGGAGGCCCCTGGAAGCACCATCTTATTCCTCCTTCCTGATGTCTGGAGTTTAGGGGAAGTCAGGGAGGCAGAAGGGAAAAGGTTGGGTGTGCAAAAAAATTACCTCAATTTCTGACCAGAGACAGGGGTCCAAATATTTAAGGGCACCCTTTCATTCTGTCCTTACAATAAGCTTTGTTGTTTGTTTGCTTTTCTTTTTGTTGTTTTCTTTTTTTTTTTTTTCTAATTTTCACTCTGCTACTCACACTGAAGGAAACAGAGGGCTACTGCAAGAGCCAAGCTGCAAATCTGGCAGAAGAATGGGCCAGCAGTGATTTATAAGCCCTTTGACAGACACTGAGCGGGGCTCCTGGACATTTGGAGCCAGTCATTACAGAATGGGACTATAAAAGCAGCTGCAGAGTCACCAAAATGTCAGTGTTGTAAGAGCCTGGCCCAAGGTCAGTGCTCATTTTCCCAGGAGTGTTGCTGCACAAAGCTCAAGTGCCATTAGTGAGAGCTGGAAGTGCCCAGCACCTCCGAAAGGCTCATCATTAGTACCTTGCTCAAGGTCATGCGTCTTGCCTCCAGGAAAGCCCAAAATAAAATCCAGATCTCACCTTTCACCACTTGAACTATTTCCTTTTACACAAGCTTAAAACTAGAGATTTATCGATATTCTGCAAGAAACTCATTAAATGCAGACCCTCATTATTAAAATCTGTGACATAAGCAATTTGCAGATGTATCATTAGGAGTATATTCTCTGATGTTCATCCAAGCTCTACAAGCTCCTATAATGGCATTTCATTTTCTATTTATATTCTGAGCTGCAGTGTGGAACCCCTGTTGGAAATGAAGAGACCATTTGTTCAGAAATCAAGAGTGGGAAGGTTCTGCTCTTGAATTATTTAAAGGCTTGCAAACTCTCCTAATTACATTTAAAGCAGTATTTTTAAAGGCTCTCTTGAATGAGCTGTGCATACAGCCTTTTTTAAAAGCATTGCTTCCAGTAAGTTTTGAAGCCAAAAGATTAAATGCAAAAGTTTTTTATCTGCATGACAGAGGCAGCCATTGTTCTGCATTGTCAGAGAGAGCAATTCCTCAGGGATTTGAGGATCTGTCAGGCTCCTCAGCTGGGTACACACTGTGCTCACAGCCCTTCTGACCATGAGCACATAGACTTTACCACAGAGCTGAAACCCAAGCAAGGGGAAGTGTGTTTCCCCATTTTATCTCCATTTTGATAGGCAAAGCCTTAGCTCAGCCTTCTTGTTTGGATACTTTTCCACGAGTTCCCTTCTGTCTCAGTGACCAGGCCTCACACACAGGGAGCTGCAGAGCAGGAGACAGCCTTGTTTTTTCTGTGAAATAATCAGAGTTCTAGACAGACATTCCTGATTTTTCCCCTCATGGCCAAAGGGAGCACACAAAAGGTCTCCTAAATCCACAAAAGCGTTGCAGCCAGCAGCTATTAAAGTTCTGAGTTCAGCAAGTGCAATCCTGGGGAATTAGTATCATTTCTGGGACAGCCCCAAGGCCTGTGCTGGGTTCAGCTGATCAGCAGGATGAAGCAAACAAACAGCACAGCTGCTGCAAGTGAGGGCTCCAGAGCCCCCCAAAGGGGCTGTCACCATCCAGGCTCTCTGATCTCCCAGCAAACACATGTCTGTCCATCAGGGACCCACACAGGACTTACCTAGTAGAGTTTTAGGGTTGGTGAGCCCTAACTGTACCACTGGGTTTTCTAAGATGGCTTGGAAGAGAGGGCTGTTGGTGTCAATGCCCTTGTCTAAGTCCTCTGGAGAAGGTTTTCGGTCTCCCAGCAGCCACTCACACTGAAAGAAACCACCAGGCACATCAGATTTCATTAGAATTGAAGTGTCTCAACTTCAAAGTTTTGACAAAGTGGCATTTCAAAAGGACTTTTCCCACAGTTGAAGCCTGAGCTGTACATTTCTGTTTACACATTCATTTGCACCATCCAACCCAATATCCTCCCTCCAGGACTGGATACTTAAGAGAAGATTCCCTGGATGTCAGCTGTGTCCACATAGATTTCCTTAACATATCATCCACTAGCAGGGGACTAATCAATCTTTGAAAAGCTTCCTATTTTTTGATTCCAGAAACTGTGGGAGCTTTGCTGCTGAATGGTGATTTACCCACTGCATGGCTTGAATCTATCCGGGATCATTTATTCCTGTCCAAAATCAGTTATTCTTGGGAATACCTTTTCCTTTCTCTTAAACCTCTTTTGCAGGCTGTGGTCAGGGAGTTTCTCAAAAGCTTTTTTGAAAATTCAGCCTCAACCTCACGCACCCCGAGCTCCGCTGAGGAGTCCACAACCTTTGTATTCCACTTGTGCATCCAATTTGAAAGAGGCACAGCATGTGTGCTCATTGAATCTCCAGTAACAGCTGACTTTATGACAGATCAAAATATCCACCAATTCAAGGATGAAAAGAAGCAGTGGGACAGGCTCTTGGAGCTGCAAGGAAGGGGAAGGACGTTGTACTCACGGCTGCATTTTGCTGGTTGTTGTTTACTCTGAGTGCATCCACCACTTCCTTTTCATCAAATCCCATCTCCATCAGGGCAATGACAGCCTAGAGCAGAACCCCACAGCTTAATCAAAGTTGTATTTAAAACAGAAATGAGAGCAATCAAATCCCTTCACCTCTGTGCAGAGCTTTATGAGGGGTAAAGCCCCTCACTGTCCCCATTTCTAGAGCACTTCTGCTGGTGATGCTTCTCCTTGTTCCCTAAAACAATAATGCTCTTCTGTCATTCCATGGAATGCTTTGGGTTGGAAGGGACCTCAGAGATCATCCAGTTCCAACTCCCTGCCAGGAGCAGGGACACCTTCCATTAGTCCAGGTTACTCCAAGCCCCATCCGGGTATTACAGCCGCCAAAGGACCTGCTGCTGTCCTGCCACCCTTCCTTCCCAGACTCCAGTGAAAACAGCAATGCCAGGGGTCTGGCAGCCCACTTCAGTGTCCTCAGGTAGTTCCCAGTGCAGAAGTAACAGTGCCACTTATGTAGATCCTGCTATCCCAGACAGCAATGCAATCCTGAGGTAATATCCCTGGATTTAAACACTCCCTAAACACTTCCACTGAAACACTGCCAAGCCAGCCCAATATACACCTATTTCATTGATGAACTAAACATTTATTTGGATTTCACAGTGCAATCCTTCCAACCCTAGCAGGTCCCCAGTGGGATCACCAGCACCTACCCGTGGGTCTGGACGGAACTCTCTTTTCCTCCGGATCTTCTTGAATATTTCCGTCAGCTCATCCTTGGCCTCCTCCCTGCCCTCCTCCGAGCTGGGACCCGCAGCTGCCTCAGCAGAGGAGGCACCACCTTCAGCTGTGGCTTCTGCAGGGCTCTGACCTGGCAGAGGAGCATCCACTGCAGGGTCATCAGCGTGTTCTATCAACCACTCCATGGCCTGGGTCACCGACATGCTGGAAAACCAACGGGAACGCCGGGATGAGGAACATCCACAGGCACAGCCCTGCTCCATATACACCTGCCTTTGCATTTATTCCCATGGGCTTGCAGGTTAATTAGTACCTGAAAACTCATAAATAAAGTTTGGGAGCAAATCTCAGAGCACATCAGCTCTCTGGGCATCCAGGGCACCACAGTCTTCCCTGAAGTTGGAAAACACAGGATCCAAGTCCAACCTGGATTTTAAAAGGCATTTCCAAGGGAGTCACTCTCTGCTTTGTTTCCCAACAAAGAAACACTGGCTGTTTGCAGCTGTTGACAAAACTGCCAACAAAGCAGTTCCAAATTTACATGGAACCACATCTCAGGTGCCAACAGCTTTATTCCCTAGGGAGAGGGAGCAGAACACCATGGTGTGACACCACCGCTTGCTGAGCAGTGTCACTGCTCCAGCTAAGGGATCCTCAGAGCTCCCAAACAACCTTTTCCTCCCAACAGATAGAAAAAGCAAAGATAACAATAGTGCAGTGAACATGTAATTCCATTTGACACACAGGAATTGTTACATGTCCGTGGAAGGGAAAGCCTTTGCCCATTTGACTCTTCAGTTACAAAACGAAAACTGAACAGCAGGGCAGAAAGGGTCCTGAGATACTGGACAAGTGTGACTGGAATATGTTGTGGACTCTATCACTAAAATTTTTCAAGAATAGCCTAACAAACCCCTCTCAGAGTGAGGCAGAACGGCTGATTGTTCTCGGGGCATGAGAAGAACTACATTACCTGCAGTTGCTCTCTGGACTTCACAATATTCTTGGAATTTTTTTAAGATCAGCACAAAGCATATTGCTGAAAGACTAATGTGGATGGGCTAAGTTTGCCTTTTCTTCTGTAAAATCTGACTTCAAAAGCAGAAGAAAATGAGAGTTTGACACTTGGAAGCAGTGCCAGCCTGGCAGCCCCGTGACCCACAGACCTCCCAGAGCACGTCCAGCCCTGATCCCCCTTCCCTGCGCCACCTGCGCTCTGCCTGAGGCAGCACTTCTTGGAGCTAATGCTTTTTCCAACCTCGATTTAGGTGACCCATATAAGGAGACAAAAGAAATGCCAATTTGTGTTAAGGCCATGCAGTAGCTCCCAGGCAGGTGCTGGGCACACTCACTGGTTTAACCGGAGGGCTTTGACAGCTCTGCTCTCTGGGAATCCCATCTCGGTGAGCTGGCGCAGCGCGATCTCGTCCACCCTGTCCTCCTCATCCTCGTCCAGCATGGCTACACACACACAGACAAAACAATGCCCAGATTGACTTCAAGCTCACATAAAACCCTGTGTCAATGGAATGGCATGTGTTAAGTTCAACCCCCCATTCTCTCTTCCATCCCTTCTTTTGTTTCTGCCCCCAATTTGCCACCTCATCATGTAATTCGCTGCACTCAGCTCGCTCCGGCTCAGATTGATTCTTCCAGGACAAAGACTTTGTCCAGATGTGTTCAAGATCTCAAACAAAAGGCAACTAACTCTCACATGACCATGGGATTTCCACATAACTAAATAGGTGAGATTCACTGAAGATCTAGTCATCTTTTCTCCAGAAATTAAGTTGGATCTGGCTGTAGCAGACCTCAAGGACGAGCCTTTCCCACCACATGGATCAGCAGCCACAGTTTCTCCTCATTTTACTACCTCCTTGTGTATTTTCAACTATTCTTTACCATCCCCACTAATAATTTTTAAATGAAACTCTTCATCCATCTCAAAGGGACCTTAGAAATGCATGAGTTTTATACACTATATCCACAAGGTGAAACTTTTGCCCCAAAGTTTGTAGCAGCTTTGCTGCCACATGAGGGTCTGAACTTCACTCTGAGTCTGCTCTTGTGCTCTGGAAGCAAGCAAATTCCCAGGATTGAACCAGTAACTCTAAAGATATATTCATACCATTTGCCTTCTTAAACAGTTCAACTGCATCTGGGTTCAGTGCTAGCAATTTCTGTGCAACTTCTATGAGGGACACCAAAATCTTCCGGAGCTCTGTCTGGAACTGCAAGAAAGGAAACTGTCAAAGCATTTAGACAGGAAGTTACCAGCCATCAGTGAATCTTAATGTATCTGTTGTTAGTAACACAGCAGTAGCCTGGCCCTCTGCACACAAAGTTGCTTTATTAGGGCTTTATTTTCATTGTTTAGTGTCTCAAGAAGCCTGGGACCTTCCTGTGAAGTGTTACATGGAGTAAAAGCTCCTGGGCAGAAAGGTCCTTGTACTTCTACCTCAGCCCACACCCCACGGGCAGTGGTCAAGGAAGAGAAAAAAAACCACTGCAAACACCTGAGCTATTTAAACCTGAAGAAATAAACTAACTTCACATTTGCCAAATCTTTAATCGGTTCTGAGGCTTTCCAAGAACAAATAAAACATTTAAAATCATAATTTAGAACAGTGTTTTATTGTAACTCAACAGCATCAGCTGTGTCTAAACCTTAAGCTATTTAATATACATTATAGACATCTGAATTTCTCTTACAGAGAAAAGAGAATTGCATTCACAGGTAAGAGAAAAGGTTCTATAAATATATAGGTAGATATGGATGAAAGGCTGTTGGAGGTCAGTGTGGGAGATAAATGATGCAGCACTTACATCTCTCATGTTGTGGTGGGTCACGGTGCGATCCACGCTGCGAGCGGGCAGGTTGGCAGTGGCTTTGAGGATGGCATCCTTGTCAGGAGCCTTCTGCTCCTGCTTCCTCTGCAGGGAAGCAAAAAAGGAGCAGGTTTCATAACGCATTATCCACAGAACAGAGAACACAGCAGAGAGTTTCATATTCCTCACCAAGACATCAAGCAGCGCTCTGTAAATTGTAATGCCATGGATTAACAGCTCCAGTGTCAGCCTGCAATTACAGAGCTGAACTGGGCCTGTGGGGTTGCCCCACTTTCAGTCCTTACACCTCTTTCTGTTATCTAAACATGCAGTGAAATTCCAGCATAAAGAGGGACAGTGATGTAACCCACAGAACTCAGTGTCCAGGACCCTATCCTGCTCCCCAGGGCCTTTGGAAGGAATATGAAGTAATTCCTCTAGATTTTAACTGGCAGCATCTGCCTCTCCAAGCAGAGTACATGCCAGTAACCCTTCCACATATCATCAATCAAGCAGTTAACCAAAACTGCCCAGCTGGGAAGCCCTTCCAACTCACTTTCTCCTCTGCAGACACATCTGCCATTTTGGGGAGTGGAGGCGGCGCGCGCTTCTTGATCAGCAGCAACACATCTGCAAGAGAAAGACACTGAAACACCTCAGGAAGTCTGGGAGAGCAGCTCCTGTAAGATATCCCACAAACTCAATTGTTCCTGGAGATGAATTTTATACTAATTCCACTGTAGCATTGGAGCTTTTTCCCACTTGAACTCCTGGATGGCTTCACATAATTCCTTGATGTGAATTCAGGACGTGGTCCAGTATCAGCTACACTTGGACTGTTACTGGTTTCTTCCCACACCTCACCAGTAAAAAAAGGGTATTACAGCCCCAGTTGTCTTCTACTTTAATAATACAGCACTGGGCTCATGATAATAAGAAAAAATCAGCACTTTGAGTGTTTGCACTGAGGAGGAGCAGCAGAAACAGGCCATGGATGGTTTCGCCTAAGGAACCTCTCTTCTGCTTCACCTGGACACCTCAGGAAACCCCCCAAAAGCACTGGGCTGTCTGTCTTGGAACACTCAGCCCTGATAACTATCCTTGAATCATTCCAAAGGATAAATGGTTTCAAAAATTACTTTAAAAGGAGATAAAAATAATCTGTTTAACTTACTGACAGTCTTACCTCTATCCTGAATGTTTTCCTCCAACACTGTTTTTGTGTCTGTCAGCACCTTCTCAGAAGTAGCATGGATCAACTTATGATGTGTCACAGTTTTGGGATCCTCCAAGCTCCCAGGAACACACTGCAGGACACAATAAATACTGAAGATCAGAGACAGAAATAAGGCTCCTCATGAATCACTTGGCATTCCAGATTCTCCACTTACAAACTGTGCATCATTTCCTGATTCTCAAGAGCTTAAGCCAGAGGTCAGTGCACATAAAGTATTTTATTAAAGAAAATGAGGTTTGATTTGTGTCTGTGTGAGTGGATTTATGCTTTCTCAGGACTGTACATCTCTCTCACACTAAATTCTGGGAGTGTTGGAGATTTGGAGCAAAGCAAGGATGCTCCAGGACCCAGAGCTACCTTAATCCTGCAACAGCTCACAAAGGCCCCTCGCTCCTAATGAGCATCAATTGGGGTCACAAAGTAAGGACGCAAATCTACCAACAGCAGCCAGTGTTTTCCAGAAGGGAAGGCCTCATTTGGAGTGTCCAAACAGGAGAGACTCCCTGCTTCACCTAATAATTATCATTTACACACTGTCAGAGTAAACAAGCCACTGGCAGCAGTGATTTTGGTTTGTCTGACCTTAAACTGGGCAGTTTCTGCACCTTGTTTCAAGCTGAAATCAAAGAGATTTGGCTGCTGGAGCCCCAACCTGGGTTCCTGCTGAAAGGGCTGAACAAAAGTTACATGCACAGCTCTTCTTCCCAACCATAAATAATCAGCATACAACAGATTTTTTCCCTATATGAATGTCGCAATGTATTGCAATTCTAAATTGCATGTCAATTAAGTCACTAGGAAATCAGTTCAAATCCTAAAAAAAGAGTGCACACACAGGCCTTGAGCTGCCTCCTCCTCACACCAGAGTGGCTCCAGATGCACAGTGAGAGATTTCAGGAACATTATTACATCAGTGCATCTAGAGGCTTCTAATTTGTTTGAGTGCAAAAAGAAAGCAAAGTGCTTGCAATTCCAGAAAGGCAGAATTAGAAATAACAACCTACCAAACCCATGAAATTGCTGCTGCTGTTCTCACCACAAAACAGGACACTTAATACTGACCTTGCCTGCTCTGCTCACAGAAAACAGCTTTTAGTGACACTTCTGAATGTTTCTACCGAGCCACTCTCATCATGTCTGCAGAGGAGAGCATTCACCCTTCATGTAACAGAGCCATTCCCAGAAATCTCACTGAAATCCCTTATTTTGATGGAGCATTTAGTCCTGTTCAACACCAACCTCCTGTAAAGGACCCTTTTTAGTCCATCATCACATTTTCTGCTGACTGCAACTGATGGAAAACTCAGCTCCCTGCTCTTTTTCCAAACAAAACACACTTGTTTTCAACAGATTCCAGTTCCTCACCTGAGCTTGTGTTTGGTTCTGATGCCTCACTGAGATTGAGGGGAGAATGTCTGAGTCCTGCTTTGTCAAACAGGAGCTTCTCAGGAATCCTTCATCTTATTAAGTGCTGAACCACAGCCAAAGAACACATTAACAGCTGGGAGAACCTCCTGTAATGGATCTGATAAGGCACCCCAAATGCCTGAGTACATCAGTGGAACATCTCTCCAAACAAGCTCAGAATATTCCTGTTACAGATCCTGAGAAGGGCAGCTGGGAGGTGTGCTTGGGGTGGGACACACAGACCTAGAATCCATTTTTCCCCACTGCATATAAAGGAGTGTGTGGGGGCAATCACATAATAAATGTGGGCAATAATTAATCATAAAACAAATAAGGCAAAAATTTAAGCAACAAAATTAAAGTTCTGTGGACACCAATTCTTATTTCCTGCTCTTTCCACCACGTTGTTAAAAACTGCAGAGAATAACAGGGCAGACATGGGCACTACATATATCCAAGAGGCTGCTGAGTGGAACACTTGGCTTATCTTCACATTTTAACATGCCCTGGAAACAGAAAAGCCACCTGAACAGCAGTGCCTCTACTCATTCTCTCCTTTTCTTTTTCATTCTGGAGTTCCCAGCAGGCTGCTCTGCCAGGCAGGTGACAAACATTTGTCACAGGTGCCCGAGCAACTGCTGAAACCCTAAGCCCTGGTGATGCCAAACACAGCTTGCAAAGCTTGGAATCCTGATAAACTACGAGGCTTTGTTTGGTTTTGAAGATGAAAAAGCATTTTTTTGTTTGCTTTAGTAACAGAAACACTTGAAAATGGCACTGACACTCCCTCCTACTAAACCTGGGTGGCTTAAAGCATCTGTTTAAACAATCACTATGATGTTACAGGTAAGAGGGAAAACCAGTGGAAGGAGGTTATTTCTTCAACTAACAAAAACCTCCCCAAATATAAAATTTAGGGGCAATAAAGACATCAAGTGGCACTTCAAAAATCAGCAAGCATTTGAATGTTAAAGAGGGAAAAGTGGCCACTTTCCTTGTTCAAACCTGTTACAAACATCTTCCCCTGCTTCCTGAAAGAATGATTTCAAAGACATTCAGGAACATAATCTCAGTCTCTTAGAAGAGGTGGCTGCATAAATTATCTCAAGGTGCTATCAATATTCAGTCCATGATCAGGAGTCATGATTTTTCCAGGTCTCTTTTTCCCCTCCATAAAGCTCTCTATTATCCATTATGGTTATGCAAATCCACCCCACGAGCACAAAGCAGCAGAGAATGAAATCAAATCACCCCGAGTTATCAATTGCCTCCTGCCCCGACTCCCAGGGCAAGGCCAGCAGCTATTAATTAAGCTCCTGATCATTAAAGGCTTTTCAGCTCTGCACATCAGCATCACCCCACCCTGGGTTGGCACTTTTTGCCCCATCCTGCTGAACCACTCAGCTGTGCTGAAGCGGGGCACGAGGCTCCTTCCACAGTGTGGGGGGCTGTGATTCCCACAGCTTTCAGTGAGGCACCTCCATGTACCTCGGGATCATGGAATCAGAATGGTTTGGGTTGGGAGGGACCTTAAACCTCATCCAGTCCCACCCCTGCCATGGACAGGGACACCTTCCACTATCCCAGGCTGCTCCAAGCCCCGTCCAACCTGGCCTTGGACACTCCCAGGGATGGGGCAGCCACAACTGCTCTGGGCAAGCTGTGCCAGGGCCCCTTCACCATCCTCAGAGGGAAGGATTCCTTCCTAATATCCCATCTAAACCTACTCTCTGTCAGTGTGAAGAACCACTGCCCCTTGTCCTGTCACTCCATTCCTTGTAAATAGTCTCTTTCCCTGTTTCCTGTCAGCTCCCTTCAGGCACTGGAAGGCCACCTGGACTGCTGGGCAGCTTTATTTCACCCAGGGAATAAAACCTTTCACCCTTTAAATGGGAGTTAAGCAATTACATATTACAGGGATCTTTTCCTACTGCACATGTTTTATGTAAAAAAAGTCTTTGCAAGACTTTTCAGATAAAACTCCCCCACTATTATATGTGATTTAGTAAATTGTGCTGCCAGGGGTGGGATTTAGGCTCCAGCTTTTGCCAACTCCAGAGTTACAGGTCCCTCAGGAGGAAATCCAGCAGGTCAGGAGTGCAGCTGCCAGGCCAGGCTGTGCTGGCCCCGGGCTCCAGGGCAGACCTGGCCATGGGTCACCATGTCACACGCTGCTCTTGTCAATCAGGACAGCAAAACCCAGGCGTGGCAGAGCTTCAAAACTCAGCCCAGGGGCTCTGAAGCCTCTGGGTTTGACACTGAACACCACAAACACACCGGTGGTGACTGGGCAGGAGAGCACAGAGAGCCTGTGCCCTCCTGCTCTGCTTTGGGCACGTTTTCCCTTCCACACAGTGAGAAGTGATTGATCCTTTGGCCACTTCCATCAAGACCTTACTGCTTAGAGCACAAGCAGAGCATTAGAAGAGCTTTTTATCTCCCAAAAAAACCCCCTCAGTTGTTCCTGTGCCAACATAGGGTGGGGCTACACTAAGATTTTGACAAAACAGGTAATTTCTCCTTCACAGATCCTGCTTTCCTTCTTTGTTCTGACACAGAAACAAACCTATGATTTCTGAGAGGAAATCCTCAGAAACAGCTCACCAGCCTCTCCAACACACACCCACCAGTTCGGACAGCAGGGGAAGGAGCTGGTGATCTCTGATACCAATGCAAAACGCAGCCAAACTCTGTAACTAAATCTTACAAAGCGATTTCCGCCCAAACCTTCCTTTTCCAACACACAAAATTCTCCAAACGGGCGTTTTCTTCCCATATGGAACAGTTTCACATAATTCAGGGGGAAGGCAGACACAGCAAACCAGAACACAAAAACACTTGTTTACCTGAGCTACTTCCCCCCCGCATTTTAAAGACATTTACAGGACGAAAAAGACAATTTTCTTCACGCGGGACGTATCTGCCTTTTCCCCGGACCGTGAATTCCAGTCCTCGCTGCGGTCCCTGATTTCCAGCCCTTCCCCCGGACCGCGATTTCCAGCCCCAGCCCGGACACGCCGCAGCCCCGCAGAGATCTGGGCGCTCTCTGCGGCTCCTCCCGGCCCCGAACCCTCCGGTCCCCGCTCCTTACGTGCTTCAGGCACCGTTCCTTGAGCTTCTCCACCGTGGTGTCCTCGGGCACCTCCTCCAGCCACTCGGCGCCCTCCATGGTGCACACATGGAGCCTCAGCACCTTCCCCGCGAAGATCTTCTCCTCCTGCACGAACATCGCCCCCGGTCCCGGTGCCGCCGCTCCGCCCCGCCGCCTCACCAGGCCCCGGGCAGCGCCGTGCGCTCCCGCCCGCCCATGAAGGTGACCCCGCCCGGCCCGGGGGAGCGGCG
>WBMZ01011833.1:0-27273 GCA_013400975.1 Atrichornis clamosus
ACAAAATGTCCAGCCCACAGCTGAACAATGCAATGGGTGAGCAACTGGTCATGGTTTGGGCACAAATTGTTATGGGGTCACATCAGACAGATGTTCAGTCACAGGTAAGGTGCTGCAGGACTCCATCCTTGGCCCAGTTCTCTTCAACATCTTTTTAACAGCTTGGGCACAGGACTTGAAGGAATAGTAATTAAATTTGTTAAAAACACTAAACTGGGAGGAGCTGTCAATTGCCTCAGGGACAGGGAGGCCCTGCAAAAAGATATCAGCAAATTAGAGAGATGTGCAACCACCAACAATATGAACTTTAAAAGGGCAAGTGCCAGATTCTGCACCTGTGTTAAGATCCAGTTATTGAAATTGTTAGAGATATGCCTCTCCCTGAATTAACGTGCAAATGAGACTGTATGTCAAAGTCAATAGTATGGATTTTATGTAACAGTAAATGTGAGTGAGAGAGGAGAGAGAAAGAAACAGAAAAGGGGTGGTGGGGAGAGAAAGAGAGTGACAGGGAGACATTAAATGGAAAATATCACCACTCCGTGGATCCCAGTGGCACCCCATTGAACCCCTCCTTCTGGTGTTCTCACTGGTGAGGGTCCCACAAAACACAGGGTTCAGTGGATTAACAAACAGTCAGGACAGGTGAGAATACCCACGTACCTCCCCTGAGAGGGACAAGTTTGACACTGTCTCTTGCAACAGACTCTGGATCTGTGGCATCACTTTGCATCACAGGCAGTGCTCTGGTGCAAGGACCCAGCAATGAGCCTGAGGGGAGCTTCGGGGGTCTTTGATGGGTTGTGACACCTCCTCAGCTGCCTCTCACATGAATGTCTCATATATGTGTGACCTTCCTGGGGTGGGGGGTTTGACAACTGAGGCAGTTTGTGTAAGGGAGGATGAGTGTTAACTCCCTCTGACCAGTCACACCCCCCAAAACTCTCCTGCTCTCGCCTTGGTTGGAGGGGAGTCTGTGCAAACCTGGCCTCAGCAGATGAGTCTGTGAGCTATGGCCTTCCCCTACCCCAAAGCCAGCCAGAGCTGATTTTCAGGACAGCTGCTGGGTTTGCCTTTCTTTGTAGATACATTCTTCTTCCTCAGCCTTGTTTACTGCTCCCTGAACCTGAGATCATTGCACAATAGCGTCGTCTTTATCTTATCTCAAGTTCCCCTTAAGAGGCTTAAGCCACAGTCCAAAGATCCATTCAGGAGGCATTTTCAGGGAGGGATGAGCTTTGGTGGTGGCAGCTTCTTTATACAATTTTGCCATAATGGGCAAAAGTCCTTCATAATAATGTTTAAGCCATTAATCATAACATTTCAGTCTCTCAAAATCTGGAATGGGGCAACCCTGTTGTGTGTCTAGATTGGGGAATGAGAGGCTGGAAACAGTGCCGTGGAAAGGGACCTGGGGGTCCTGACTGATGACAAGATGAAGATGAGTCAGCAGTGCCCTGGCAGCCGGGAGGGACAATCCTGTCCTGGGGTGCATCAGGCCCAACATCAGCAGCTGGGCAAGGGAGGGGATTGTCCTGCTCTGCTCTGCTCTGGGGCGGCCTCACCTCCAGTGCTGGGAGCAGTTTTGGTCACCACAGTATAAAACAGACATTATATAACAGACATATATATATAGCATTAAGCTGTTAGAGAGCATCCAAAGGAGGGCCATGAGGACGGTGAAGGGTCTGGAGGGAAAGCCTTATCAGGAGTGGCTGAGGTCACTTGGTCTGTCCAACCTGGAGGAGACTGAGGGGAGACCTCATTGTGGTCTTCAACATCCCCACGAGGGGAAGTGGAGGGGCAGGTGCCAATCTCTTCAATTTCATGACCAGTGACAGAACTCAAGGAAACAGTATAAAGCTGAGTCAGGGGAAGCTTAGGTTGAATATCAGGAAAAGGTTTTTCACCCAAAGGGTGTTTGGGAACTGGAATAGGCTCCCAGGAAAGTGGTCACAGCCTGTCTGAGTTCCAGAAAAATTTGGGCAATGCTCTCAGGCACATGGTGTGATTCTTGGGCTGTCCTGCACAGGGCAAGGAGTTGGGCTCAATAACACTGATGAGTCCCTTCCAATTAAGCATAATCTATGATTTTACAGTTCTATGATATTGTTTTATTAATCTTCTAGTGACTACAACGATAGCTAGCTTAAGCACATTTTGAGCTATTAACTTATTTAGAATGTAAACAAAAATTAACTTATTTAGAATGTAATCAAAAAGGAGACAACACAAAAAACTCAGAGGTATTTTCTTAGTTCATAAAATAACATATTTGCCTTTCTTACAAGGTGGTTGCTCATGAATATTTTAGCAAACGAAAAAGAAAAAAAGTTAAACTCCCAAACATGTTTGACTTTAAAATCTCCTTGTTTTTCACCCATCCAGCCTTAAAATTTCCTTAGCACGTACCAACAGAAGAGCAATCAACACAGTGTACAACCAATGGTGTATAAACTGGAAATGAACAAAAACAGTCTACAAAGAATATCTGTTGTAATATCCCCATTCACTTTCTCCTTTATCCTATAATGCATAAAAGTTTCAAGTACCATTTAATTAAATCTAGAAGTGTTCAAACATAAATGGAGATAGACAGAAATCATCAGATATTTGCCAAGACCCGCTACAAAGTGAGGCTGCAAAATTGCTATGACTGAAGCCAAGCAAGGCCAGACTTGACATCCATCTATTAAGGATCAATTAGGAATAATTAAATCATGATGCAGGCAGGAGTAGATTAACTCTTCCAACCAGGTGATAATAACATCATTTCCCCTTTAGCCCAAACAGCCAATATTGTGGCTCTGTTTTCATTAGGAAAACAAATCGATTATATGAGCCTAGAATATTCTTTGATGTAGTCAAGGTTGTTTTTGGAGAGTACACTCAGTCCTGTTAGTTTGAAAAAAGTAGGAATAAAAAACGGCAGGCAGTTTTCTTGCATGCAATTCTCAAGTCTGCCTTTTGGGCATATTTGGTTTTTTTCACAAAACAAGGGTGCACATATTCCTCCCACTTGCTGACACAGGCAGACCAAGTTATCTTTTGTTTTTCAGGTGTCTTTAAGCACACTCAGATGGACACTGTCTCTCCTGCATACACAGTTTGTCAGCTATTCCCCACCATGCCAATTTAGACAATAAAATAACCTTGCACCTAAACAGCTGAACTACTGAGTAGGGTTATTCAAGCCGGTGAGTCGCCATAATGCACTGCTAAGTGACTGTACAAGGTTGTGCTTACAGCACGGTTGTGTTCACCAGCAAACCTGGCTGGGTGTCTGAAACCAGTACTTCAGCTACTGGGCCTGTCTCATGCAAAACTTCTCAGTTTTGTTTACATTTAAAAAGGGGATCCACCTTACCTTCACGTACAGGGAGCAGGGAGTGTTCATGGGTTTTAACATGCTCATCTTCTGTTCACAAAGACCAAAAACATCATAATGGCAGTTATCAATGCCTAGCATAATAAGAGTTAATAGAGGACTGCATTGTTAAACAAAAATATTGATCCTTAAACATTGCTTGGTGGGTGGGGAGTAGTCTGAGATTCAGTAGTTACAGCTTGTTTTAGTCTCCGGAATAGAGCCTGCATGATGATAACAAATTATTTTAATCTCTCTGAGCTTTAGCGTCCATTAATCAAGCAACTAGAACAGTATGACACCTTTAGCAGAGACTGGATCTGTGGCTAGTCTTAATTGTTGTTTTGTATTAAACTGATTCAAGACTTAAGGAAAACTATTAAACTGATTCAAGACTTAAGGAAAACAATCAAAAAATTTCTGTTGACCTTCCCAACAAATAAATCATATTTTTATGCACCAAGTAATCTGGTTTTTTTCTTTTTTCTGTGAGGGGGAGTAAACTGTGTGCTTCCTGCCCAAATGACCTGCAGTGATAGATGCTCTACAGATCCAGTGAGAGAGGGCAGAGCTGGGTGTGGAAGGGTTGAGGAACAGGAGGAAATGTCAGCTAAGATATTAATTAGAAAAATCACTTTTTATAATTAGATATTTTCCAAATCATATGATGATGAATTGCGAGGATAACTGATTAGAAAAATTTAATGAGCAGGTTATCTGCTAGGAAGTCAGCACTAGTAGACAGATAAGCTTTGGGCAAAGAGCATCCTTTCTCCTTGCACTCACTTCTGCCTCCAACAGGGCTCTGTTCTGTACATTTTGAACAATATGCAAACTTTTTTTCACATGCATAAAATGCACAAAGGAATGCTCAGATGTTACATAACTGGGTCTTGTGCATGCTACCCAAATTACAAAGAGAATGTAAAAGTGTTAAACAATATTATCTACAATATCATGTAAAGTTCCTTTTAAAAGTAATCCTGTACTTTTAATTCAATGTAATATTTAAGGATACTTATCCAAATTCTTTTTACAGTATACCCAGTCTATCAAAGTTCAGGTGAAACTTGTGCAATCGCCTCTGCACATGAACATATCTATTGAGCAGGATTCAATGTGCTGAACTCACTCTAATGCACAATTGTTTTCCAAATCAGAGGAGAAATGTTTGTAAAACAACACCTCATACACAAAACATAGACTAATCAATTTTGAACAGTTCCTGACTGTGAGCCTTCCTCAAAAACCTGAGTGTTCCTTTGTGCCTTAAAAAGATATACAACCTATGTTCTGTCTGAGTTTGAACTTAACAGGCTCTTATTGTTCTGTAAAAAAGAAACAAATGAAGAGTGAAGAAAAATTATACAGGGAAATGAAACTTCTAACAAAAATTGCTTGCAGAAATCTGTGGATATCAAAAAATCCAGTGATTCAGACAATTTTTTTTTTTTTCTTTCTGATTGATTGGGTAACTTAAATTCCACGGTCAGGACGATTAATTTCTTCAGAACTGTAAAATCAGTTGGAAGTTGAGGAACATGCTGCCTATCAATGGTACTAGATAAAGGCTGGTATTAAGAAATGGCAGCCCTGCAGGAAAAAAAATTGTTTCAATTTTGTTTTCTTTCGGCTAACAGGGAACGTCTAGAGAATGTGTGCTCTGTGTATATTCTACCTTGATGCTAACTTGAGAAGGCATGTCTGGGTTGGACCAACATGGAATATCCATATTACAATTGAAAGGTAGGAGGTCAAATGGTATTTGTTCCCTGATAATTAGCTTTTCGTAAACACTGAACCCATTTCCAAGGTGCAAGTCTATTTTATTAATAAAAAAAGAAAACAACCAAAAACTAGAAAACCTTTATAACTAAAATACACATTGTGCTAGCACCTTATTGAAATTGAAGTGTCTTAAACTGTGCTGCAGACATTAAATGAGTGAACTTCCATTTTATTATACGGAGAAGTGAAAGACTGTGAGCAACTGTTTAAAAAGGCATAACTTTTTATTTCTCAGTTATTAATTTCAGTAAGAATATGGCTAAGAATAATTCTGCAGCTTTTCTGTTAGTAAAGTAGAAAGCAAATGTAAACAGTCCACAATTACTTCTGCTGGAGAGAGCTTGTCATCTGCTGGAAACAAGCAGAAAGAAGCAGTCACATGCAACAGATGAATACTACATGCAGATACCCTGATGATAGGGGCTCTTATATAAACTGGATTTTAAAATAACAACAAAAAAGTCATACATAAAATTTGTTTCTGAAAGTCATAACCACTTTTCTCTCTTAACCTTACTGGGTTTAAAATCACTCCAGTGCTCATGAATACATGATTTGATTTCTATAAAGACTCCTGTCAGATTGAGTACTTTTAGAACATTGTTAATTCATCTACTACTATTTTTTTTCAAGCTGAGAAATAGATTAAGGAGAAATCTGCATGCATGCACTCTTCTTTAACTGTGCATTCTCAGTGGCAGGAAAACCTGGTGATCATATTCCAAGGAAGGAAAATTTAGTCTGTGCCTTATTTTGACTGTATTGTTATGATCAGTAATAGTCGTCCCTGTCTGCAAAATATGCACAAATATATACGGTATAAACGTTGTTAAATAAAAGACTGCTGCATTAAATAATATGACCTTGCTACCTTTTAGTTGCAGTCTTAGAGTACAAACTTATTTTAATTAGCAGTCAGCAACCAGACTGTAACTTCACTGAAGAATCACTGCCTATTAACAACCCAGCGGTAAGTAAGCCAGTACAAATACTTATAACCAAATAGTGTACATTTCAGGAGTGGAGAGGATTAGCTATTGGGCACACAACACAGTGGAGGAAATTGCTTTATTCCCAGTACTGCTGGGTACCAGGAGGCAATCACTATGCCTCTAGCCCATTAACAGCATTCAGAGTGTTGCTTCCCATAGAAGGGGTTATTGGCTAACCACTGGGTGACCAATTAAAAGCTATGAATAAGTCCCAAACCAAACAGCATGGGGCCTGTTTGTGGCACAGTGGTATCATTACTAAAGTGAAAAACTTGATGAGAAAGGAGCATATTTAATTATAGAACTATACAAATGGCTAATTAGGACCATAAAGTGAAATGAATGACTTTCTAGTGGATTTTTGAACGTTACTGATAACTGCTCAGCTTCTTTGGAGACCATGAAAGTGATCTACAGTGCTAGCCTGCATGTTACAGTAATGAATGGATCTTCATTACTGGGGACATGTTTGACCTGGTTGCTCAGGTAGCATGGGCAGTCCTTGATTCCACTCCCTGCAAGGGTTCTGGTGCAGTCCCTTGTCTGCTGTGGGCTCCACTTGCTTTCACCCCCCTCTTTTCACAGGTTTAGAGGCAAAAGTGTTACCTGCAATAGAAAGTCCCTCTCACTTTGAAATCAAGCTTCTCGCTAATTTTGCAGAAGCTTAGACCCATGCTTAGATTTGGCCTTTAAAATCACTAACGGGTTTAAAAAAAATCTTTCCCGTTCATATCCCTCCCCAGGATCTTACAAACTCCTGCACCTGTACCAGTTATTTTAATCTTTACTGCACAAAGTAGAGATTCCTTTAAATTACTTAGTCTAGCTTCCAAAAGAGACCCCAGAGCCCAATGATTTCTTAATGAGTAGTGAACTTTTCATTTCTTCGCTACATGTATCCTCAAAATGAGGAGAGGAATGTTTCTACTTCACAGAAATAAAGAGACCTGAGTTTTTTTAACTGAGCTTTTTTCCAGCTGTGTAAGCACTCTGAGGCCTACAGAAGTTGCTTATCCAGGCAAACAACCCATGCAATTATTTATTGACTCGATTAGTGGCCACAGGAAAAGGAGAGGCTGAATTTGGTTAGTGGAGTGTGCGTATTCTACAGCTGCATAAGCATTATGTGTTACAATATATCCATACCAACACAGAGTAGTAAAGACAGAGTAAAGCCCAGTCACCGGAGCTCCTTAATGCTGACAAAACCTTGCAAATAATAGGTTTTAATGGTACAACGATCACGCTGAGATTTTTTTTGACGGTGTCCCTAGATTCACTGATGATGGGTGTCTTGCATGTTCAACATACAAGAAGACCATGGAAGGCCTGGGAGAAAAGAGGTTTGTGTGCGTGTATCCCTAGCCAGAACCTGAACTAGTTACATCTCAATTTTACTTTGAGCTTTGTCTGCGTTTCTCAGCCGGCAAAAGAATATTGTCTCTCTTCCCTGACTTCCAGGCTTTTTCACCCTAAATGGTCAATGCTAATGGCTTGAAAGATTTAACATCCTTCTCAATGCTTTACGGCCTCACCTTTCATTATATCCTTTATTATATAAGTACACACCAACTTTTATGTCCTAATGTGCAGCAAGTAGTGTAGTTCCTTGTTGACAAATGGAAAATCAATTAATGTTTCCAATAAATAGCAATCTCAATTAGATCAACGTGCTTAAGATGCCTTTCTGCCCTAATCAAGTCACAAGACTCTGTGAGTCCTATTGTAATTTAACAATGCACCATGGAGATGGAGATGACAAAATACTTCACTGAGGCTTAATTTGAAGTTTGGGTAACCCATTCTTTGAACCTATTTCAAAATGACATTATCACTTTCTTAGCTTTGACACTTCATGAAATATGAAAAGACGTCTAGGCTATAATATCAGTTGGGTTTGGTTTTTCACTTTTTTTAGGAGGTTGTTTTTTTTTTTTGAGTGGGGTGTTAGTTGGGTTTTCTTTTTTTTTGGTTTTGTTCTTTTTACCAAGACAAGGCTTGCCAACAGAGGATTGTGGATCTGTTGTTTTATAAGCCTATAAAAGAAAGCAATCTCAGCAACAGGAGACCTTCTGGCTTTACCTACAATGTCCAAACCCTTGGTTCAAGAATTAAGAAACTTCTCAGAGGCAGCAGAAAATTATCATCAGAACATATATGATGCACATTTCATTACAAACAACAGCTTTCAGGATATTTCAGATTCTGAGTTCATTGAGTTTTTCCCCTGAAAATTCTACCATATTGTTGTTTGCAAAAAAATATAGAAAATTATTATGTACAGGTAGAAGATATGCAGAATATATTTATTTGTGAATTTTATATGGAGTAAGTCATAAAGCTAGTGTGTGATTGATTAGTACACAATGATATTGGACAGGGAAGCACCAGAAGATAAAAACCCAGTGTATCATGAATCTTTCTATGGGCTGGGAACAATACTGTTCTGAATCTGAATTTTATTTACAGATGCTTATATTACAGATGCTTATATTAATGAAAAAGCTTCTTTTCATAGAATCAAATTGTTTTCTTCATGTTCTACTTCTGAAGACAAAATAATGCTGAAAAATAATTTTACGCACTAATCATAACTTCTTTTTTTCTCTAGATCATACTATGCAGCAGAAATCATTGTAAGCGTTTTTCATCTTTGACCTGAAACTGTAGCAAAAGATCCAACTTAAGGGCTGAAATGTTGTTTACAAATATGTCTTCTATTGATTTAATTTCTTAATTGATATTCAGTGAAAAGCAGACAATAAAGCTGTGAAGTAACTAAAATTCAAAGAAAGTGTGGGGCTATTTCATCTTGTCATTAATACAGGAAACCCTATTTTAATAGTGTCACTGTGATTGGAGGAAGAGGTGTATAAAATGGTATGTGATCAGCTCTTTAAAAATTAAAAATCCAGTTATAGTGTGCAGAATACTTTATTTCTGCTTTAAGGAAAGATCAAAAGTGTGAGTTGTTCTAAATCTTCTCATAAGCTTTTCATTGCTAGTAAGTCCAGTAGTCTGTAGCTCCTCCTGGTCATTGATAAAAAATTGGTATGTTCCTGTTCTGACATGGACCTATGCTCATTTCACACCATCAGAAATTTTTCATTTTCATTATGAGACTAAAAATGACTTTATTTTATGCTGAACAACTGTAGTAATAGAAGAGGTTGGACACAGTACAAATTCTTAGAAGTAACAGTGACAGCAAACATAGCAATATGATTTTTTATTCTGCATTAATCCAAATACCTAGACATAATTGACTGATGTGGTATTGGGCACAAGTTAATGCATTACAGAACTAAAGCAAAAAACTCCATTCAATGCCCTAGTAAATGCCTTATTGTCTGGATAAGTTAAAGTTGGCTAAGTTTATTTTCAAAGAAATGATAAGTGTAGAAAGATATATAGTCACCACTCGTGGATCCAGCAATGAGATGATTGCTGCAATTTCAATGTACATTGGTCAAAACAGTGGTTGGGTTCTTGATCTATCGAGGGTGGGAGAAGCCCATGAAACACACAGTTCAAGGCATTAATTTATGCTCAGGCTAGGTGGGAACACTCAGGTACCTTCTGTTGAATAGTGCAACCTGTATACAAGCCTTTTAATTTGCCATGTTTGTCAAAATTCTATTCTTAAATTAGAATGAAAGGGATGGCAAAGTATGCAGTTTCTTTCTTAAGAACATTAATGTAAACTGAGCCTCCATTCCTGAAACAAAGATGTGGGTAAGCTGACATATAGCAAAAAGTTGCAGTTTCTTCTCCCTCAAAATACGGTGGTGTGTATGGACCTTGACTATCTTCCAGGCGCACTGCCAAGATATTTTATCACCCCCTTCCTGAACAGGGGGAAAAAATATGCAGAAATGCTCTGGGGTTGAGATAAGGACAGGGAGAGATCACTCACCAATTACTGCCATGGACAAAACAAACTCAACTTGGAGAAAATAATGTAACTTGTTGCCAATGAAATCAAAGTAGAGTAATAAGAAAGAAGGATAAATATTAAAACACCCTTTCCCCACCTCTCCCTTCTTCCTGGACTCAACTTCACCCCAAATTCTCTACCTCTTTCTGCTCCTGTGCCATAGGGGGACATGGGATGGGAGCTGCAGTCTATTCATCACATATTGTCTCTGCCACTCCTTCCTCCTTACTCTCTTGCCCTGAGCAAATGTCAGGTTCCTCCCAGAGTGGATAGACCTCCACAAACTTCTCCAATGTGAGTCCTTCCCACAGGCTGTCGTTCTTCCCCCCAGCATGTGGCCCCATGCAGCCAGTCTTTGAGGCACAGCCTGCCTCAGTGTGGGTCCCCCATGAGACAAGTCCCGCCAGAAAACCTGCTCCCATATGGGCTCCTCTCTCCACAGGGCACACGGCCTGACAGGAGCCTGCTTCAGCTTGAGCTTTCTGCAGGGTCACAGCCTCCTCTGAGCATCCACATTTTTTGGGATCCTCTATGGGCTGCAGATGGATGTCTCCATCCCCGTGGACTTCCAAGGGCTGCAGAGGCACAGCTGCCTGTCCACGGTCTTCACCATGAGCTGTGGGGGAATCGCAGCCTCAGCACCTGAAGCACCTCCTGTCACTTGTTCTCCATGGGTCTTGGTGTCTGCAGAGTTCTTGCTCTCACACATTCTCACTCCTTTTTCAGAGCTGCAGCTACACAGCTCTTTTTTACCTTCTTAAACATGTTATCCCAGAGGTGTTACCACTGTTGCTGAATGGCTCAGCCTTGGCCAGTGGCAGGGCTGTCTTGGAGCCAGCTGGCACTGGTCCTATACAATCTGACAGGATGCTTCTGGCATCTTCTACAGAAGCCACCCCTGTAATTGTTGCCATTACCAAAACCATGCACAAAACCCAAATATACATATACAGCCAGCAGAGACGAATGGAAGTTATCTTAATATTGAGAGGGATGGAGAGGCCCTTATTTGGAAATAAGCAAAGAAATTACAGTGAAAAAAACTGGTATCTATAGGAATGCATGTTGGTCTAAATAGTGGGATGTTAGGAAGAAAATAAATGAAATAGACATAGTCCTTAGAAGTTTAATTTACACAAGCACTTGTAATTTCTTTGTGGGCACTTACTACTGAACAGGAGGATGTAAGATAGCTGATAAAATAAAACAATGAAGCATTAGACTTCAATGTCTGAGCCTTGTTGAGAAGTGAGAAATATTAGCTTAGACACATTTAACATAGTAATGCAACTACATATATTCTAGACAGAAACATGATCAGACCTGACCACCTTGGAGTGAAGGTCAAGAAGGTCACAATTCTCCTTTGGACAGTGGCAGTGAAACACTGCAGATTTTTGACATGTTTAAAATTTTGAAGTTAGATCTTTGTCTGATGAGATTAACTCCCACAGAACAATGAAACAACTTGATTCTTAGCTAAATGGCCACCTACCTTAAACCACTCGTCTGTGCATTTTTTTTTCTGGACCTACAGTGACCCAAGATTACTTTAAGGAATACTGTTGGCAACAATTTTCTGTCCATAAATGAGCTTCTAATAGAAGATATTAATATGGTTTATACTTTTGAATTGACTACATAGGCTTTTTATCTGTACCTGAGGCTTAATTTTAGAAAAATATACATCATACTCTTTGCCTTCATTATTGAGAGTCCTTTTCTCTTAATATGCTGAAGAATTAATTCTTATGTTATTTCCGATAGTGCGTTTACAATATCTAAAGATACAGACCAAAAGTTGAAACTTGAGAAGGAACCAGAATCCATGTCAAGCTGTTGGGGACTTAATAAAGGTATTACTGTGTGATGATATGTTAGTAAAAATATTTCTGTCAAGCAAATTCAGATGATGATTATGAATTTCCAGTAGGGTCTTCAAGCTTTCCAACATCTTTTTCTGATGGAGGGGGCAGTTTTCTTGTATGGTTCATTTTCTGATACCAGCCAGAAATCATCTTCAGTAGTCTGAAAGGGAAGGAATCTTCAAAGACGATCTTTCCTCCCTGTGTGTACACAAGTTCCTTCAAACTATGCTCAGTGATTGACATCTTCCTTTGTGTACTACGGTATCTTGTCTAAAGTCATGGAAACATTCTGAGTGGTTTTTTTAATCCCCTTTGAAAATCTAGTTTTGCCTTTAAATTCTAAGTAACACAGTCAACTTAGAATATCCCATTTAATACAGTTACAGTTCAACCTGACAGCAATGACTGTGTCTTATAAGTAAGTTGAATGGCAAGGTTGAAAAAAGTGAGATTTCCATCAGTTTACTATTCCCTCAATATTCACAATGATTACATGAGAAATGCTTTTATCTTTGGCTTTTAAAAAAAAATCTAAGATCAGTGTTTCTTATAGATAAATATGAAATGTGTTTTAATATTTAATATATTTTGAAAAATATTTTTATGTCAAAGAAATTTTCATTATTGTGTTACAGTGTTGTTTCATGGACTAGTAATGTTGGCCTGCTGCCTTTTTGTGGTTGAATTATGGTGGTTGGGATGGTGTTCCATTTCTTGGCACCTGTGATAGATGCAAATAAAAAAGTGAGGTTTTTTTCAAAAGTTAGGGCACTGGTACTTTAAAGGATAATTATTGTTCTGTTCAATTATCTCAGGATTTGCTTGCTTTGGCCAATATTTCTATATAAGGAGAGTACTGACATTTCCATCAAAATATTTGACATTTGACAGCCAGAATAGAAAGGACAAGGTATCTTATTGCTTCCTCAAACATTCACTGAGGTACAGTTATTTTCATTTACATCTTTATTTTAAAAAGCAGATTTGTACTCTGTACAGTGGCATTCCTGCAGTGCCTAGCCATGTAATAATGTTAGTGTCCTAACTAATATTAGGATAACTACATAAAAGGATGTGGTGGGGTTCTTGTGCTTTTTAAAGCATCTTCAGGCACTGTGGCAATCTAAAACAAAGGAAAATTTACCTCTGAAAAAGAAAACAGACAGTTTAAAAATGTTGTGACCACTAAGGGAAACTTAATGTCAGTCCATAACATTCATATTTCACAAAGAAATTTAATTTGTTGTGTCCTCAATAAAGGCCTGAAGTTAGAGCTTCTGATCTGGAAAACTGAGTTTTTTCTAAGGGTATCTGTTGCAATACACTGGGACTTGGATTTGCTTTCATATGGAAAGAGTTACCTTCATTCTGTGCAGCATCAGTATGGTCAGAAAAATTCCAGTTAGAGGAAACACGACTGATCCCACAGGCCTGTTCTTAGGAGTTCTGACAAATTCGCAGGCATTATAAGATCTTTCTCATATGGAGTTTGGGCTGTTAATTCAGGAACTTTGTTCAAATCTAAGAAATCTGCACTTTCTGGTTCCTTAAGGAACAGGGAAAAAAAATATGAGATTTTTATCTCTGTGGCTTTAAACAAGGATAGGGAACCAGAGAGCAGAAGCACTGTAAGTATTCATCATTGTCACAGTTGACATAGAAGTTTATTGCTTCTTCTGAAAAACCACTGGTATAAGAGATGTGAGGATACTTTATGTACATTAAATACTCTGGCATACACAGAAAAACTGCTCTGTAAAATACACCCCGGTAACAAGTTCCTCAAGCATCAGTAACAAATAGCAAGGGTGCTGCTTTCATTTGAATCCCTGCATTTGGGGATTGCACTGACTAATGGCCTGTGATGTACTGTAGACTTGGACAAAGGTAACAGATCCATAACAATTCCTTCAGTCTGAACTGAAAGAGAAAGAACTGTATTTGGCTTTAGCTATCAGCCAAGACTGGTTAAACTGGTACTCTGTTTGTTGGCCAGAGACAGGCAAAAGGCCACTGGACAAGGCTCAGTACTTTCACCAAAGTCATGCTTGGAAGCCGCTGTAAAGGAAAACGCCTCACCTGTGATTTTCCTCTGTGCTCATGACAATAGGACCTTGCATACAAATAATAAAAGCCATACAACAAAGAAAAATTAATGGATCTTCTTCAACAAATGCCAATTTTCAGGATTATAATAGCAGATTACTTCTTGGCAAATACGTGACTCAAACAACACTTGTAGAATTGGGTTATCAAGAAGTCAATGCATTTAGGATGCAGGTGTTTACTTACATGTGCAACTAGAGCAGTTAATCACAGCAAATTTGTCATGAGTTAAGTTTTGAAAGGTTTTATCCCCTGAACACATATATTAATGAAGGTCTGGAGTAGCACAACTATATTAAGGCTTTCGTGTACATCTTGCAAGTAATTTCTGGCTAATGAGAAAGATATGTTGCAAGTAATTGAAAGATTACATCATCATTTGTTATTATTCTTGTCCGTCCTCATGTTCTGTTTACCTGAATGCAAATGAAAAAACAAGATATAAATCAATTCAAGTGAAAATCATACCATGCCTAACAAAATGTGTAAACATAAACAAAAGGCTAGGTACTTTATCAAAATGAAGAAATATATTACTGCTTAGATGTTAAGAAAACATTTTAAATACTGTCAGAAATGTGAAATTTGCATGCATGATCATCTGCAAATTCGCATGCATAAAAGTAAAGTGAACTCAATTTTGAAAGTTGTAATTTTCATATTAAGAACTGGCATTCTAGATCTACACTGAAAACACCACTGCAATAATAGACTCAAAACAGGAAGGGGGAGTGAAAGCTGGAGTCCAAAGAAATGTAGTCAGTACTTGTTATTATAGATGTTCTGTTCTTTTTGTGAACTGCCTAAGAGAGACCTATTCTAGATGATAAGAATTTTTCATTTGATTTATTATGTTAATATCAAGGGACTTGCTTAGGAAAAAATATACTAAGAAGTGGTATGTTCTTTTTCCGACACTGTCCCAAGGCTAAGGAATTAGCTTTGCTGTAGTCCTTAATTTCCATTTTTCCTGGGAAAAAAATTATTACCAGATGGCACATGGCTATTTTTACATGTTGTATGGCAAGATTCCAGCTGATAATTGTGACATTACTGCAACAGTCTACGTCTTGTGTTATGAATATTTGGCACTTATCTTAGTAATCACTCCTTAGAAGTGGTTTCTTCTCCTGCTCTCCTTCCTTCTCTGTGTTTCTCTCCCCTCTTCTCTTCTTTGCCTCTGTCATGTTCAGCTGAGACAGGAATAAAATTCAGGAAAACTCTTTTACAGTCTATTCTTCAGACAGAAAAAACAGAAAACATGCAACTAAAAATCTCTTCCATTAAACCCTTTTCACTTCCAAAAATTCTGTAATTTCTGGTTTTGTTTCTATTTTGATGCCTTATACTCTATCAAGGGTAAATCAGGAGAAACTGAACATCAAAAGAGCCATGTACTTCAGCAGTGAATTTGCTGCTAATGCTTTCAGGCCTGTCATATGACAACTGTGCTACAGCATTCACTGTTTACCACTATTCACCTATTTTATCACCTATTTTGCTTTAAAACCTCCAAGGGAGGCTGTGGGAGACAGGGAGACTCTGAAAGCAGAGATAACTTTAATTACAGCAATTTTGTAGTCTTATGAAGTAGTAATAAATCTAGAATTGCAATGTAACACTCTGGAGTAGAGAAGAGTCTTAATACTGGAATTAAGAGCTGTGGATTTCTAATGAGCCAGCTCACATAAACTGAAACAGGGAAAACATTACAATATTATTTTACTGCAAGTGTGGAAGCCTAGCCTCTAAAGATCATTTACTTTACCTGAAATATCTTGGAATCCTGCCTTCATCATCCATTTAACACTCTTAAAAAGATATTTTTAAGGAAATATATACTCAAATGCAATAAATATATTTGTATATACAGTGTAAGCAAGAGATGGGAGAGGGAACAGAACAAGAAAATGGAAGGTATTTTTTAGGACAGTTGCTATAGAAAGCTTTTTTAAAATTGTTACTCGTTATTCATATATGTTTGCCAGCTTGTTTCCCAATTTAAATGATAGAAATAAAAATGCTGTGTGGCTTAAATGAGAATTAGTTCCTTGTGTATTAACAAAGACAGTATTTCTCTCCTTAGACAAAGTGAATGGGAGTCATGCATAATTTGGTGCTGTTGTTTCTCTGTTTATTTGCTTTTAGCACATACTTTAGGCTAAGTAATTATGTAGCGTATCCTTCACTATTCCCCACCCCAAATAAATTAACAATTTGCTTTCTGAAAATGAAATGCTGGAACTTTCTCTGAGTGAACTGTTCAAACCAAAGCAAAACAGAAAAAATAACATTTGAAGATTGCTTATTTCTACTTTACTCAAAACAAAAATTCAAAAGAGCAATGATCCACACTTCTTTTAACTACCTGGCATTTTGGGGGCTCGGAGAAGGGGAGCAGGTTGGAGCATGATCCAGCTGCATATCCCAATCCAGTTTGTGAATGCATTGGCCAGACACAGAGAATAATTCTGAGGAGAATAGGGAGCTCTATTTCTATTTCTTACAGAAAGAAGGAAAAAGCAAGTTTCAGAATGAGACAATCTTTTCAAACATTGAAAAGAAAAAAAATCATATGAATAATAGGAAGAGGCTATGTAGTCAGATTCCTTTTCTTGTTGAAACCAACCAATCAAACAAAAAACCCCTGGTGTCTGTATAAATTGAAGTTACAATGCAAGAATCTGCAGAAAATTGAGAGCTTTATTAACAACCTAATAAGAATAAAATGAAAATAATGGGCAAAATGTAATGACAGAACAATGATTCTAAATCCTTTTCCTAATGAACATTTTAAAGTAAAAGAAATTACACATGCTAGACATCTCATGTCAATGGACTCTGTTTTGCCTTTAATGATTGATCTCATTACCGTTGAATGTGGCTTTAATCCTCTTGTCCTTTGCTGCACTGAATTTGAAGATTAGCATTCTGAGAGACTGAGTCATCAGGTTATTCTGAACAAGTTGCAATCATTGACTTTGAGACAAGTACTGATCAGTGCAATACAAGGTTAAGGTAATCCTTGCTCTTCTTGACATTTTGCCTCTCATTTTCTGTTAGGGAGACAATCAGCTGGCAGTGAAAGATTTCACAAGTGAAGGTATTTTAAAGTATTCTCTGAAACCAAATTAATGGCACAAAATAATGGGGAACCAACCTGTTATAAGGCCTAACTTAAACATATTTTGCCAAATTGATGTGTAGCCTTTCACCTGTCGTGCTGAACATCCTATCCACATTTGTCTTTTCATTTAATTTCTGCAGGACAGCTCAGTCTGAGATGTCTAAATATCCAAAGCAGAAGTCACGTAAGCCTGATATCAGATCATATATTTTTCTATGCTTCCTTACTGGACATGTGTGTTGTTTTAGTTTTCAAAGTCAGAGAGACTAACATAGTGATAATGTATGCAATTCTTTGCTTACCAAAATTTGTTTTCCAAATTGAATGTCATTTCTCATGCTGGTGTTTAAAATTTGAATCTACTTTTATACATTCATACTAAGAAATTAATTTCACGAAAACCTTTCATCTCGTGTCTCTGTTAAACTCACCTTAATGTGTTTCACAAGATTTCTTCTGAGCATTTCTTTTTGCTGCATGTGATCCTGATTCTTTTCCAGAGAGATTTTGCAGCTCCAATATTTTTAATTTTTATTTTTTAATTGATGCCTTCGTTCTCTGTGTAGTTGGTTGGTTGATTTCTCTTCCAGGAAAGACTTTCAGTTTTCCTGGTTATTTTCTTTGGTGTCAATAAGAGAATTCTTGATATCTCTGTTTTTCAATAAGTATCACAACTGCATGTTTATATGTTGCCTGTATATATACATATGTATATATGCAGCTAGATACTGCAGATCAGTTCCTTATACTTACTTCACAGGCATCATGATAGACAAAAGGATGTGTGCATTCATGTTCTCAGTTCTCACATATAAATCACCAGCTATTATTTATTTTTAAAACCCTCTTGAAAATAAAAACTATCTTAATTACATATTTCATATAGGAATATGCATCTCTTGCTCTACAGAATTATACAAGATCATTATATGTAAATGCAGATTAAAGAATATTCTCCAGCATATGAATATGTTTTCAAAACTAATAATGGATACTTTGATTAGGTACAACATCAAAGACAAGTTTGAATCAAAATCTATTTTTACAGCAAATTAACCTCTTCAAACTTCACTTATTATTTGGTTTTTTCCCATTTAGAGTTATTTTTTCTAGTCTGATATCCAGCATTGGAAATTTGAAAACCTAGTGAAGAGCTAGATACTGACTGTAAAATATCATTATTTTACAGATTCTTCTTCTACAGAAAATGCAAAATCATTAATGTTGTTTAAAAGTTATTGAAAGGAAGAAAAATAGTGGTTAGGATTTTTTTTAAAAAAGAGAATGCATTCTACAAGAAAAACTCAATGGAAAACAATAGTGCAATATACATACAAGTCATTTTATGTGCTCTAGCTCAAAAAGATTTCTTATTACAAAAGCTTTTTTGTCAATCAAGGTAACTTCAAAGCTCTTAATTGGAAAAGACTGCTTTAGAGATATTTTCTTAAGTATTGAAAAATCTTTAGAACTTCTAAAATATTTGATCTTTGTGATATCATAATATTTTGGGTGTTTGTTAAAACTGATTTTCTATATTAGAAATAGATATTAACTACATTCAAAGACAGCTGAACTGGCTACAAAAAGTAATTAAATTTTTAAAAATAAAATAAAATGCTTTATTTACACTTTTCGTCACTTATAAATTTCAGATGTTCAACTTTTCAATTGAACTGGAAAAAATTTATAGGATAATCTTTCATAGCAGAAGTACTGACTGCTTTATATCATATATCTGACTTTTCACTGTGAGGATGTTCATAATGTTGATTTAACAGATGCTGCCTCTCTGTCTTGATTGCCTGTAACTGACTCAATTATCATTATCAATTCTGACAGTTGTAGCTGAGAGTGAGATTCATCAGATATTTAAACACAAAATCTTTTCTTCTAACAAAAGTTTTCTCCTTCAGTATTTAGGATTGTTTTGTATTGTGCAGAACAACACCTTTTGACAAAACCCATTTTCTTTTGCTCTTCAACAGATAGGGACAGAACTTGGTGAGGAAAAGCTCTATATGATTTGGTGAGACAGGTGGCTGTATTACTGAGTTTATATATGTGTTATACATTTTTTTAATGTCTCAACCAGAATTTCCTTTTTCTTCAAGCATCAGCTGTGCTGACATCAGACAATCTAACCACAAAACAAAGAATGTAACCAAGCAAAGTATTAAATCCATATAACTGAGACATATTAACCTTTATATTGGTCTTCTACTATTCTATACTTCATTTCCATCTTTTGTCATCCTGTTCTCTCTGTGATTAGTTGGTCAAATACTTTTTAATAATTTTTAATGGCATATGCAATTAAAACCCCAATCATTTAACAACTATTTCCCTGATTTCTGTGGTCTATTATGTTAGACCACAATGTGTGAACATTAGAACTATGTGTACTACTGCCATTATTTGAAACTTCGTATGTGCAGTATTTTTGTTTGTTGCATTTTTATTCTCAATATTCATAAACCTTTTTAAAACAATTTGAAGGAGACAGCAGAGAACCTGCTTTCTTTAACTGCCTGCTTACAAAACTTACACACATTTGTTAGTACATATTTCAAGACTCATTTACTGTAGCAGGGGACAGCAAAAGCTGTTGTTTGGGAATGAGTGTAACTCCTCAATGTATTTTGGATGCTTACTTTACATCTAACATGGGTTACTTCAACTTCATCACTGAAATGTTAGGAACGTCTTTATACTATCACTGTGTGTCTCTCCATGCACACATATGCATATGCACATGCATAGACACACGGGTGTAAATACAAGTTTGTGTCTCCACCAGTAAACCTTTTTAATTGTACTTCTGTGCATACTTTCATATTCCACTTTAAATTACTGTGGAATTTCTATTGTTGTAAAGTGTTATCACATCTACCAAAATGAATTAACTTTATCGCAGAAATCTGGGCGAAGTACCACTCTCATTTTAAAATATTTGCTGCAAATTGTAAATTTCTCAGCTGTCCTTTAACTGTTTTGAAATGTGCTGTCCCAAGGAAAGATGGTTCTAAGTCCTCATGTCCCTGCCTTTGGCATATATGAGTGCTTCAGTTTAAGGGGCAGCATGTAGAAAACCCACTTTTATCGTCAGCTGAGTCTACCAGTATTTCATTCTTTTGCATTTCTAAGACTGAGAATGGGGCATCTTATGAAACAAACATTGCCAGTAAACCATACAAAATGCACCCCTAAAAAACTAAGTAAATAATGAATATAAAGATGAGTGTTGTTTCTTAAAGCCAGAACAGAGACTGGTCTGGACAGTGTCAACTAAAACAAACACATACAGGCTGAAAACCTACACGGTTCTCAGAATTTGCATCTTTCTTTTCACATCTATATGGGCAAGGTGTATTATAACGTGTAGCAAGTCAAAGTTACTCTCATAGAGCTGTGTTTATACTTACATATCTTAGTACGAGCATAGAGAAGATGCTATTACAGGCTGGTTTAGACTGAGCAGGGAGAAAAGAAGAGCAAAGCAGAAAGTAAAGTCAGGACTGCTGCCAAGTGATTTTTTTCCTGCTTTGCTAGGTGTCTAACAACTACTGAAAGGAGACAGGGCTTTGTTCCCAGCACCAGCTCAGCCAGCAGTGTGCCAAAGGAGAAGTGTAGGTCAGGTATCTGACTGCTTGGAGTCGTGATGATTTCTAAACTTTCCCCATACAGGAAGGAAAACTTGACAACTTGCCACCACCCTGTTTCAATCTATTGGGAAGGCTAAAAAGTCTTCTTGGAGGGAGCAGGACACATCATCACTGGAAATAAGATAAGAAGGTGTTGTGAAACTGGACAAAGAGTGAATAAAAGGAGGATAACAAAAATGTAAGGTGATTTTTGTGGTGGTAATATGAAGAGGGGAGAATATAGAAAGGATATTAATAGAAGTAATGAATATAAAGGAAAAGGTAAGACTTTTAGTAATTGTTTGCTATTTATATCCTTGGATTTTTGTAGATTTTCCAACTGTGAATTTATCACAGGCAACCATGCAGGCATAATCAGGCAAATACTTATATACTTATGAATATAAATACATAAATAAACAAGCAAATAAATTAACAAGTCTGTGCACAAGTATCTCCTTGTGTCTCTGTGTGAGTATTTGTGTGTATGTATGTAACTGTGTGTATAAAATTATGTGTATATATATTTTTGTTATTTCACTGATTGGATTGATAATAATATTTGCTCTACCTTGCTTGAGACTGTATACATTCAGAAGTCTGACAGGAAAATAATTACTATTTCTTTATTAGAGTTTTGTTGAGGTTTTTATTCTTATGTTTGGTTTTTGGGGTTGTTTTAAAGCAGGCCAATCCTTCACATTTATTTTCTTGCCCTTAGGTCTCTGGGCAATCTGAGTGATCAACTACCCTTTATCATTACTCAAAATACTGAAATATGAGACAGACAAAGATGTTGTTACTATTAGGGTACTAGGTGAAGTCCCAAGTGATTTGAATGAGGGAAACATCACATTCATTTTTGAAAAAGGTAAAAAGGAGGATGATAGAAACACTGGTCAATCAGCTTCACCTCTGTGGCCAGTAAGATCATGAAACAGATACTGCTGGAAGATATGTCAATGCATATTAAAGATGGGGAGGTAAGCATGGTTTCACCATGGACAAACTGTGCCTGACTAATGTAGTATCCTTCTACACTGGAGCTACTGCGCTAGTGGACAACCAAACTCCAACAGATGTCATCTACCTGAACTTCTATTAGATCTTGGACATGGTCCCTCCCAACATAGTTACTTCTGAATTGGAGTGATATGTGATTGATGGGTAAACTCTTAGGTGGATGGCCACATCCAAACAAAGTCACAATATCATAAGGTGGAAACCAGTAAGGGGTAGTGTCCCTCAGGGGTCCATATGGGGGCCAATAAATGTTATTTCATAACCTAATCAATGACAGATGAAGGTATGAAATGGTATATTCAGAAAGTGTTCAGGTGACATCAAGCTGAATGGTGTGGTTGATATGTTGGGGGGAATGGATGCCATCCAGAGGGCCCTTGAAATGTTTGAGAAGTGGGCCCATGTGAGCCTCCTCAAGCTCAACAAAGCCAATTACAAGGTCCTCCACCTAGGTGAGGACAGCACCCAATACCAGCCGAGGTTCTGTGATGACTGTATTGAGAGTAGTCCCACAGGGAAGAGCTTGGGTATATTGTTAGAGGAAAAATTAGATATGAGCCAGCAATGAATGCCTGCAGCCTGGAAAGCTGAAATATGCCATATAGCTTTGAGAGGTTTTATAATAAATTATAGAAATTATGATTTTGGACTTAGAAACAAAATGGAACATTTTTAGAATTGACATTTGATTCTAATTCTTTTCTTTAATCCATGCATTTCCAGTGTGAGAACAGTCTTTACAGAGTTTGCATCGGTATGCAATCTGGTTCTAGAACATATTCAACAACTGGGAAAGTGATGGCTCTTTTACATTTAAAAACAATAGAAGAAAATTGTAGTCCTCATTGGCAGCAAAAGTCTATAAATCTAGCTGGGTCATGAAAGCACCAGATATATTCAACACAGAGAAAGGCCATATTTCTTGAAAACAGTGAATTTTAAGAATAGATGCATTGATTAAAAACAAAATCATTCAAGGCTGAGAATTTTAGTATGAATTAAGTAAGAATTTAAGAGTATTTTTTTTTAAAACTTCAGCAGGATTCTCAAGAGCCAGTACAATTCATTTGTATTTCTATACTGAGTGTTTGGAAGGGCAGAAAACTGCTTCTTTGTTTTGAATTGAGTGAAATAAAAGATACAAAATAGCACTAGTTATTGTTTTTCTACTTTGCAAGTGGGTGTAATGTTTGAGATGGTAGCTAGACATCAGAGTTATAAATCCTGTGTAGATATTGGCACCTTCACTGTAATCTTCAAAGAGGTTCCAGAGAGAGATGAAGTTTCAAAAAAATAAGTCTTTATCATTCCTTCCTGATGGTTCATTTAGATGTTTCCTCTCTGAATATGCAGAGCTGTACATATCTGTTTTTACATCAGTATTTTCACATCATCACACAGGTAGTCCAAGTAACTAATTTTATTTTGGTAGGAGGAGGCCATATATGAATTGCTAATAGTGTAAAGAGGTCTACCATTTAGTGAATAATTCCTTTAATTTTATTCTCCTATTCATAATGTAAAACAGACTTGTAGGAAGAGAAAAGGCTCTAGATTTCCATTCAACATAAAGTAAGATTTGCTTCCTACTACTTACCAGCATAGTTATGATAAATGACAGGGAATTAATACCACCAAACATAGTTCATAAATCACAGATAATTATAGAAGAAGTAAAAATTTTTAAATCAAACTCCAAGACTTTAGGATATATATTAACACATGCAAAAACAATGTTTGTAAAGTATATTAACAATAGCTTTTAGTAAATCCTGAATATCTGGACATCCATGGGAAAAGTAATGGGACTGACATTTTCTTCCTCTGTAAAAAAACCTCTAGTATATTTAGTTATTCATCATTGTGAAACTAATTCAAAGTCCTCCCAATTAAAAGGGAATTTTTTATTAAACCTTTCACAAAGGACTTAATCCTTCTGTTGCTGTAGCCATGAGGATTTTCATTTTAGTGTAAGACTTTACTGCATTTACGAGAGTAAATATTTTGTGGTCTGCTATTGATACAATCAAGGCCAAAGACAAATTTATATTTGATGAAGAAATTCTGAAAATATGAAATTCCAAGTGCAAACCCCTTAGTTTATTCTGATACTTTCTCAGAGCAAAAAAAATTCTTTCAAGTTTTGAATAATTTCTTATTTATTTTTCAGTACTCTTTCTATATTTGCATGGTAAGCATTCCTTTTTAAGGCTACTTTGGAGAACACTTGTTTTTAAGGATACTTTTATCTTCATCTCAGTGGACTCCAGACATGGAAAAAAGTACAACTGGTTTTTCACCTGACCTCTGAAGTGGTGAGAGATTTCATTTTAATGGACACAGATTATATATGGCCTTAGAAATGACTGCTCCAAGATTTTTTTTTTGTCAGTGTCTCAGACCCACAGCCAACAAAAAAAATTTTGACTAAGATTGGCAAGTGAAAAAAGATGAGTAATGGAAGCACTCCACTCCAATTAAACTGAATGAGAGCTCAGCTTTCTGCTTTTCCAGTGTCATGGTTTTGCAAGACCTGGTTTTTGGTCGTGTGGGGGCTGCAGGGGTGGCTTCTGTGAGAGACTGGTAGAAAGCCCCACCATCATGTCCAGCAGGGCCAATGTCTGGCTGGCTGCAAAGATGGACATGCCGCTTAGACTATTAGAAGTGGTATCGCCTCTGTGATAACACATATTTAAGAAGGAATTCAGAACAATCCTGGTTGCACAATTCTAATTCCAGCCAGGGAGATGGGGGGTGAGTGGGAAATATATGAGCTCAAAGACCAACACGGAGAAGCACCAAGGTCAGGTCGGAAGAANAGAAGCACCAAGGTCGGAAGAAGATGCTGCAGGAGCCGGAGTCGAGATTCCTCTGCAGCTGGTGGTGAGACCATGGTGAGATGCGATGTCCCCCTTGTAGCCCATGGAGGAGCACGGGTGTGTAGAGACCCACCTGCAAACATTGGAGCCGGGGGGTGCTTAGAAGGACTGCAGCCTGTGGAATTACAGGCATGCAGAGACCTCCTTTGCAAATTTTGGAGCAGGGGGGGTGCTTAAAAGGACTGCAGCCTGTGGAGGAGTGACACATGCCGCAGCAGTTTGAGGGCCACCATTGCCCGTGGGGTAGATTGATATTGCAGCAGTTAGCAGAAGACTGCTTATGACATGGACCTTTCGGAGGGAAGTGGTTCCTGAAGAACTGCCTTGCCTTCCAGAGTGGATCCCACCGTCCAGCAGGGGAAGACTCCAAGCCTTGAATTATGAAGACCTGACCTAACCTTAAAAAAACCCCTAATTCTCTGTCTCCCTGCGTTGTTTGGGTAGGAGGGAAGTAGGGAGGGGGAAGCGAGGGTGGGGGAAGAAGGTGTTTTTTCCACAGTTCGTATTATTTCTCTATTTTTTTTTTCCCCTTTCTGTTAGTCTTAGTATAATAAATTTAGTTTCATATCTTCAAGTAGTTTGCCTATTTGCCTGTCATTTATCTCAAATTCTTAATCACAAACCTCTTGGACGCTTTGAATTTTTTCTCTCCTCTGTCTGGCTGCGACAGGGGGTAGTCAACGAGCCTGGGTAGTTCCTGGCCTCTGGCCAGGCTCAAACCAAAACATCCAGACATCTTATCATTCACATGTAACACAGGAAACATTGATATTTCTCATTTCTTGCACAGGCTTTGCAAGCAACTTAATTGTGTCCCCAAGACTTACATTTTCAACATCTGGTAATTCTATCCCTCAGTTGCCATATGTATGTTCCAGCTTCATCACATAAGAAAGTTCAGTCATGTGTGGTTTACATAGCACTAGGCCTGATGGAGATAGAGGAGTTTCACCTGTCTAAAAGGAGCAAAATCATTCTGATCTGTGAGTTGACAGGGCTGATTGACAGGCCTTTAAAAGTGACAGGGCTGATTGAGAAGTTTGAAAGGGGAAGGAGATAAGACCAGGCTTGGCAGAGACACACCAGCATTTGGGATGAAATTAACAGCCCAGCTGAAGTGCATCTATACCTTGCTAACTCTGAAGTGTGCTAGGCAGACTGGAACACACTTGCAGTCTTACAGGGATAAGCCAGGGGCTCCTAAGGCAATAAAAACCAACAGAGACACACCAGAAGATTATCTCAAAGGCTATAAGGGTTGTTCCTCTGGGAAGATGATGCAGCCCAGCTGAGATGCCTTTACACCAATGCACACAAAATGGGCAGCAAACAGGAGGAGGAGTTGGAAGCCACTGGGCTGCTAGGAAGCTATGACCTTGTTGCCATTTCTGAAACTTGGAGGGGTGAATCCCATGACTGGTATGCCACTATCAATGGCTACAGGCTTGTTCAGAAGAGACAGGGAAGGAAGAAATGGTGTAGGGGTTGCCCTAAAAATCAAGAATGATTTGTGAAGAGCTGTCTCTGATGAACAGCAATGAGCAGGTTGAAAGTCTGTGGGTAAGAATCAGACAACGAGGTAACAAAGGGAACCTGGTGTTTGGTGTCTACTACAGGCAACCTAATCAAAGGGAGAACTAAGCATTCTTCTCCAGTTGCAGGGGGCATCACACTCGTAGGCCCTTGTTCCACTGGGGAACTTCAGCCACCATGACACCTGCTGGAAAATTAGCATGGGAAGGTGTAGGCTGTCCAGGAGACTGCTGAAATGCATGAAGGATAAATTCCTGACCTGGGTAATAGACAGCCCTACCAGAGGGGGTGATTATGAGATCTGTTCATCACCAACACAGGTGAGCTAACTGGGGTCATCAGAATTGGAGGCAGACTGGGCTGCCGTGATCATGCACTGGTGGAGATCATAGTCTTGAGTATTATGAGTCAGGTAAGGAGCAAAGTTAGGTCCATGAATTTTAGGCAAGCAGACTTACAGATCTTCAAGGAGATAGTCAGTCTGTATTGTGAGAGATTGAAATGTTATGATTAATGGCTTAAACATTATTATGAAGGACTTTTTGCCCATTATGGCAAAATTGTATAAAGAAGATGCCACCACCAAAGCTCATCCCTCCCTGAAAATGCCTCCTGAATGGATCTTTGGACTGTGGCTTAAGCCTCTTAAGGGGAACTTGAGATAAGATAAAGACGACGCTATTGTGCAATGATCTCAGGTTCAGGGAGCAGTAAACAAGGCTGAGGAAGAAGAATGTATCTACAAAGAAAGGCAAACCCAGCAGCTGTCCTGAAAATCAGCTCTGGCTGGCTTTGGGGTAGGGGAAGGCCATAGCTCACAGACTCATCTGCTGAGGCCAGGTTTGCACAGACTCCCCTCCAACCAAGGTGAGAGCAGGAGAGTTTTGGGGGGTGTGACTGGTCAGAGGGAGTTAACACTCATCCTCCCTTACACAAACTGCCTCAGTTGTCAAACCCCCCACCCCAGGAAGGTCACACATATATGAGACATTCATGTGAGAGGCAGCTG
>WBMZ01011843.1:0-10111 GCA_013400975.1 Atrichornis clamosus
GGGCGGGGGGGCGCCGGCGCCCTCTAGCGGCGCCCGGCCGGGCAGTGGCGCCCGCGCGCGCTTGCCCGCAGGAGGGCGGGGGTGGCGAGCGCGCCGCCTCAGCGTTCGCCATGGGCTTCGAGACAGCCTCGCACACCATCGGCCCGGCCAGGGCTTCGCACACACCGCTTCACACAGCGCCTCGCGCATCCCCGCCACGCCTTGTCTCGGCTTTCCCCCCTCACGGCGGCGGGGCGCGAACGCCGCGTCCCGCCCCTGTCATGGCGAGCGCCTCCGCTCGGCCTGAGGAAGCCCGTGGAGGAACCTGCGGCCAGGCCTGTCAATACCTCGGGCTGCCGGGTAGCACACCGGCCCGCTCCCCCAGCACGGAGTGAGTCCGGGGAGCTTCAGGGATGGGGAGCTCTCGGGAGAGGTGGCGCGGGAGCTGCAGAGTACACAAACCCCTCAGGGCCCGTTTCGATGCCCGGTGGACACCGCCAGCCTTCCACAGACGGCTCTGTGGACAGAAGTCGGTCACTAGTCTTCTGCTGGAGCCCTCCATGTATAGCACAGCAGTGGATGTAGAGGCTGAGGGTAGGTATGAGGAAAACGTAGGCACAGGAGGGATTTTTATGGAGGGAACTTGTATTTCCTATGTAAGCACCAAGGCCGTTCCACAGACTTCCAGATCCTGTGTTGCAACACTGCCAGCACCATCAGGCAGCCCCCTCCCAACTTCTCTGTCTGGCCTTTTAGGAAACTGCCTGACAGAGCTTCTCCTTTTTCCCCCTTGGCTCTCTCTGTGTTCACTTAGAGTTGCCCATGTGAAACTAATGGAGTTTCACCTGTACCTTTAAGTTCCTTGTTTTCTTCATGAATCCCCCCATCTGTCCAGCCCAACAAAAAAATGAGTGTACATACAAAATACAGGAATTTGTCTCTTGACTCCAAATACTCATTTAGCACTTATAGCCCACACCTGGCACTGTTCCCACATGCCCCAGGTGCAGCCCGTGTGCTCACTTGGTGCATCTCCCGTGTTACCACACAGACCTACAACACCCCTTTGCCCTCCCAGCAAATGCTCAGTAGCCATCTCTGCAGTATAACTCCTTGCACACATTCAATCCTTAACCTGACTTCCCTCCAGGGCACAGCATCTTCATTCTCACCCTCAGCCTACTGCTATATTGCTTGTAAAATGCCCAACTCCTTCTTGAGCATACTTTCAGGAACACCTTCTGTGCTGAACCAACCCAACAGACTGAAATAACAGCCAAGCAAATTCCCACCAAGTCCACATTCTCATACACACCTCCCTGTATCACATCCTCTGCCAAGCCCTGAACACAGAGTGTCCTGAACACTCTCAACCCCTCCCAACTCCCTCTCATGCTGCTCTGGCTCTTAGGCAAGGAACTTACTTGCCACCTGACACCCAAAGAGTTTTACTAGTCTTGTCTAATTTCTGGAATGTACTCATTAGAGGTACACCAACAAGCTGGGGCTCATAAGTTGACATCAGTAGGGTTCCAGGAGCAAATCTCAATACCCCCATCCACAGCACTAACTTGGACTATTCTGACACTCAGTGATGGAGCTGAATGAGTAGCTTTGGATTCCACCTAAGAACAATTGCAATCCTGGCAAGACAGATAATATAAACTCTCTAGAACTACAAGTAATTATTACTCTTGAAAATTAATGGTAATAATAGAATGTGAAACTGCAAGAGTAGCAAGACTGACTAGGCCCTACCTTTTAGACTAGAGGAAGGCCAAAGTGCTTTTATTCCCCCACTATTGCTGGCTGATTTGCTGAATTTCACTTTTCTTCTAGCCAGACCCCTGAGTTCATTTCTAACTGTGCAGTCCAAGCAGGAGATAGAATTTTTTCTGCCTCTGTTGATCATTTCTTCTAATCAGCATCACTATCCTGGAGGATGAGTCCTGCTGCCCCAAGAGGGTGGGTTAGGATCTCAGCTGTTTGTGATCACCTGGACAAATAGGGTGGTGAGAGTAACTGTGAGGGGCTGAGCGCCCTCCAGGCTCTGCAGCCTCCCTGCCCCGGGGCTGGGCTCAGCCCTGATGTGCTGCACCTGTGTGACCCCGACCAGGCTGCTGAGAAACAGCCATGTGGGGAGGAGTTCCACCTGGGCCCTCTCTGCTGTGCCTCGCGAGTTTCTTTCAAGCGTGAGACCTGGCCTTTTCCTGATCCCCATATCTGCTTTGCTGGCTCTCTGCTTTGTCCTTGGACTTGCTCCTTGTTGCAGATGGCTGGTAGTCAGGGGCTCACCCTTATTGCTGCTGCTGGACCTGCTCTGCTCTCCTTGTTAAGTTACTGTGGGACTATTTCTTGTTGATAATCCTGCATCTGCCTGCCTTGCTCTTGCCTTCCTGGCTTGCCTTTCCCCCTGCAGCAGCCACCTTTGCTACTCCCTTATGCTAAAAGCTCATGGGACCAGTGTTCTCCATTTGTCTCCCTCCCTAGCTATTGGTATGTGCTTAACATTGAACAAGCACTGAAACACTCAATCAGCTATTGAGTATATCCCCTTGTTGTTTCATCAGAAAATAAGGGTGGAATAGGAATGTTTTTTTCATTTTCCAGTTCCTATCAATGCTTTGCTAGTGGCTGTGTTTTGGGAAAAACTAGACCCTTCATTTAGGTTAGGTTACAATAGTGCCTATTAACACTGCCAAACACCTGTGCTAATGGCCTGGGTCCTTGGGTGTGGTTTTTGATTCTTCTCTGCAGCACTTGAACAGAATAAACATCTAGATCTCAGTGAATAGTTCTCTGTAAACGTACAGTATAGAACACAAGGTGTTGAAGTAGCTCCCTATGTTAAGATCCTTCTGCTGTGGAAGTGGTGCATCCTTAAGTGTCTAATGCTACAATGCTGCATCTTTAAGGCAAAGTTATCAACTGAGTAGGAAAAAAATACAGGTCAGCACACATGTTGCCTCTGAAAGCTTGGATGTGAAGAAAATGATGGGGATTTGTTTTTTTCTTAGGGGGTTTGTTTTTTCCTGTCAGACAAGTGCCAAGGCAGGCTTGTTTGTAAGTGCTTGCTTGTTTGACTTGCTGTAGGTTTCCTTCTGTGTCACTGCATTTTAAATATTATGAAGAGAGGCAGAGTAAGACCAGAGGAATTGTAACAGTTACAACAACACAGGGTGTTCTGGGCTTATGTTATTAATGAGTTAACAAATCAAACACCAATACATAGGAAATCACAGTAACTACAGAAGAAAGGAACAACAAACACCCCACACACAGCTTCTAAGTAAGACAAAGACTGAATTTTGCCAAAAAGCAGTCAGAGGAGCTGGGGGTGGTTATTGTGACTCTGCAAAGCCTGTGGCTCTTTGTTAAGTGATCCGTGGCTACCTGCTCACCCTTGTTACCATCCCAACGAGACACAGCTGCAGAGAGCTCTCCTGCAGTACAAGATGCATCAATTAACTTGTTTGTGCCTTTTTAATTTTTATGTGCCTTGAATTTGTGTCCTAGGATTGTCCTTTTACTTTTGTAACTCCCAAATACTGAAGGGAGGGGTCCAACCATGATGTGCCTGTGGAATCCTGGTAAAGCAGAGCATACTGGTAGCCCTGGTCCATTGGTTTTGCCTCACTTTATATTCATGAACAAACCATAGACTACCCTATTATAAAATTTTTCCCTCTCTGTGTTCAAAAGTATTCTCTTATGTTATTCCAGAGTGGCCATGCTTTTTAGAAAAATATTCCAGTTGCTTATTAATATCTTATGAACATCTCTCTCTGCGATTGCTGTTTTTGATTTGAGAGGTTCACACCTACAATGCCAGGGACACCCTATTTTTACGTATTATGGGAGTGGTTGTGATGGCCCTTTCATGCAAGTTCACCTCCACATATGAAGAAGGCAATTTCTCCTTTTTTATTTGGGTCTGTTTTTTGGAAGCAGCTTTTTTTGGAGGGGGCAAAAAAAAAAAAAGCATTTGCATTATCAATCTTGAGACTTGGAGTAGTGCTGACAATTTGTGTCTTTCCTGGTAGGAGGAATTCCTTGTTCTAAGCCAGAACATTTCTTAACTATTGTTGAACGTTGAATATCCAGTGCTGTACAAACAGTTTTAGAACAGTGTCTGTTAGACCCACTAGTTCTTTGCAACTGTGTGTGGAGTTTTGTTTGTTTGGTGTTTTTTAACTATCTGCTACTTTTCAGAAACACCCAGAAAGTAAACAAGAACCTATTTCTGTTCTGGATTCACAAGGACTTGAGAATGAATATTCCCCAACAATTTTAAGGTCCTTGGGATTTCAGTACAAACCCATCCATTAAGTCACTATTTTTATGGGTTTTGCTTATTGTTCTCTGCAAGCCAGTCACCCATAATTCCCTTACTTTGTTTGGCTGATAGGTTTGAAGGGAATTTTCATGGGATGAATTCGTAGGGCATGTTCTCCAGCATTTACTGTTCAGCACAGCTTTCTCTTGTGGTTCTCCCAGCCCTTGCCTGATTTGAGCCAGGCTAGTGGGTATAGCTGCAGTAGCTTTTCTCCAACTGTGTGAGTATGTCTGGCCTAATAATTGTTCTATTTGAATCAGCATCAAGTGCATGCATTTTGCATATTATATAGATCTTTGGTAATCAAGTTCTTCCTGTTGGTATTAAATTGTGTAAGTATAAGTCATGAGGTACATCTGTGCAACTCTGAAGTTCTGTCAGATGAGATCAAATCCCTTTTTTTTTTAACTAGACCTGAGAATTTTTATCAGATGTTAAACATGTTCTATGTTGATCTACTTTATATTTATAAAAGTACCCTTTTCCGTTATTTTTGCCTTAGTTGTATTTACATGAACTTGATCTTGTGGCTAATGTAAAAAATCTGCTTACCTTACCTTTCAAAAGTGTCACAAACCAGATTCCCAATATGCATGTTTGAAGCAGAGGGTATTGATGGAACTCACAGCAGTCTACCTTCTCACTGAAGCTGTGACCTTTTTTCTGATGTTGCTAAACAAACAAATTAAAGTTCTCCTCTGGATATAGTACTGTAAATCCCAAATCAGCTATTGCTTGTTGAGGTGGGGGTTCTTGTCTTCTGTGTGCCAGGAAGATCTTGTGTCCTCTCTCAGTCTGGTGAAGTATCACTCTGCTCCTGTTCCAGTTTGCCAACTCAGGATGGCAACTCTTTCCAAACAGCATAGCAAGAGCTCAAAATTAATGTGGACAGCTTATGGAATTATAATCGTTTGGGAGGGGTATGTGAGCAAGTTCTGCATTTGCATAAATGAATTGGCATAATTGAGGTGGCTGTTGGATTTTTGCTTCCAGGAGCATCATTTTCCTCCATACTGCCCACTGAGCTATGAGGTTGAGAAGAAGCTCACACAGGGAGCTCTTTCAAAAAATACATTTTTAGCTTGGTGGTTTGTTTTACTTTTATTATTTAAGCAGGGATATTCTGGCCTTTCTCCTTTGAGTCTTAGTTGTAAGTGGGCAGAAAAGCTGCTGGAAAACCCTAGCTTCATTTGTTTCCTTGACTGCCTTATTCCAAATCCAGGCAAATAAGTATTACTATGACTTCCTAAAGGTGAATTCTTAGATCCATATGTCCTCTGTGCAGCTCTTTTCTGACCACAGCATTTCTGGTGGTCTCAAATGAGAACTCTTCTGCTTGATGACAGACAGGTGGTTAATCCCCTTGGTGTTTTCCTTGCTCTGAAGCTGTAGGACTACAGCTACATCTTTCAACAGGTACTTTGTAGTTACTCCCCTGACAAACACTTTATCTTCACTCGGATGTCTTTGGACAGGCTTTTTTGAGAAACCAGTACAGACTGATTATTTCACTGTATCAAGGAAAGAATATGAAGTTCTCAATTTTTTTTCTTCAATAATGCAATACAAGTATTTGATAGTTGATTAAAATATGTAATTCAGAGAATATTTTACTGAGTCAATCTCAAATTGTACATCATGTCTGATGTGATTACAGCAGTCTCTTCTGGCCTTTGTAGCTATGAATCCAGTTTTGGAGGAGGTCTGCTCATTTTTGTGAATCCCCAGCTCATGTCTGATGTGGGTTGTGAGTCTGGTCAAAACCTGGGCTTCCAGGAGTGTGGGAGTTTTGTCAGAACAGCACTCTCACTTTGGAACAGCACAAAGCAAGTAGAGATGATCTGGGATTAGCACTAAACAGTCAAACTGATTCTGAGCCAAACTGCTAATGTAGAAATACTGGTTCAGCTCTGCAGGTACTCCAGTTCAGTTTGGGTTTAGAGAGAATGCTGCCCCACGTACAACAAGAATATACCTCTTATACACCTGAGTTACCCCTCTGACTTAAACAGATCAACTGACTTTGACCTTGGGTTATTTCCTACAGGAATATAGGAATTGATGATGGAACTGGTTTTTATTCACTTCTTTTGTTTACCAAAAATAGACACAAATTACTATTTGACCAAGCATGGAAAAATTGAATAGCAAGAGACTTTTCTCATGGTTTAAAGTCCTCTTGTAACTGGATTTGGCTTCAAAATACTTCCTTCTCTTTCACTGATTTGCATTGTGGGGGCTTCTTGAGAAACTGCCTGAAGAATTTTCACTCTCTGAGGCATCCCTGTGACAATCTCTAAGTTAACAATTCCAATAATACAGGACTGTAAGAATGACTGTGTCAGAGCTGAGTCCCATCCTCTGCTTCCAAAAGCTAGCAGTGACAAATATGTCGGGAGCAGTAATGATGTTGTATAGTGTTACTTTTTTAGCATAGTTTTCCAGCAATTTGTGTCTTGGAGACCTACACAGAGAGCAGCAACTCCCTTGTATTTTATATTCTTAGATAGGTTCCTCCTTTGTTATTGTGTCCAGGACCTTTTGACTGCAATTGAAAATGGAGCTGATGTTTTTGCAGGGGTATTATGAACTTGTCCCTTTTGCTAACAGATGTGTGTTCTTGGGGTTATTTTTCCCCAGTGCATCACTTAACATCTACTTGAATTTCGTCTCTCTCTGAGCTCTGTGAGGTGAATTCCTTTTAATCTAATGACAACTCAGTTTGAAGAGCTCCTAATTAGGGATGTTCTCAAAGGCCTCTGGAAATCTGAGTAATTATGTGAACAGAATCTCCCTTTTATATGTTTGACTTCACTAAGTAAAGCCACTGGATGTGCATGGCAGGAATTTCTGTACAAAATCTCTGCTAACTGCTCCCCAGTATGTCCTATTTATTTACGTGTTTACTAATACTGGTTTTGGTTGGGTGTGGGGTTTGTTGGTTGGTGGGGTTTGTTTTGCATTTTGCTTCCTAATTCATTGTGGATTTACAGGTTTATAGTTTTCTGAAATGCCTTAATGCCTGCCTTAAAAACTGACAATGCAATAGCCACCTGCCACAGGAGTTTTTAGCAAGAAACTTTATGTTTAAGCAAGTTATCACTGAAGGATCTTGTGACACTGAGGTGAAAACAGTTTGGTCCTGGAGATGTGTTAGTGCTACTGATTTGTTCTATAACTAACTAATCTTCTACTCTTCAGGGTGAAACAGGACCTTCAGTGTATCCAGTAAGCATCCAAGTAAAAAGTGCAAGTAAAAATCAGGTATTTTAGCACAGAAATCTTCTCAAATTCCTATGCACTGAATTCAGATAAAAACCTAAAGCAAAAATATTAATTATTTTCTGTTGGATAGTCTGAGCAATCCCTTTGACCTTGGCTTATCTCATTGCCAGAATCTCTGGTGTGCTTACTTTTCCTCATGTATTTGAATAAGAATTTACTACTTTTCATACTTCCAGCAAGTTGCTCCTAAAAGTATTGTTTGGCCTCCTCACTCTGTTTTTAACATGTAACCTGCAGCTGTTGACAATTGTCTCCCCCTCTACTCTTCAATAGGGCAAAACATCAACTATCCAAAGAATGCCCTTTTGCCTCTGCTGACTCCCCTTGCCTAGCCAGCCTTCTCTTCCAGGATGGTGCTTTTCAAAACCTCCCTGTTCCCAGAACACACATTTCCAACCTCTTTTGCATGTGACCCCTGTTCTGAATAGTGACCATTTTAATTTCTGAAGTTGCAGAATTGCTCTTTGCATGTATTTTTAAGGAAGAAGCTATTGCAGGCAGTCTGAATGATACTGGACCAACGTGCAGCATACAGGGATTTCCCACTGAGGGACAGTGGAGGCTTTTGCTTCAAATATCTGTGGTCTGCTTTCTGCTTGGGCTGTGAGCAGGAGAAACTTCTTGGCTTTTGATGGAGCCTGACTGGGAAGGGTGAAATGCCTGTTTGGCTGCTGCAGAGGAGCAGCTTATCTCACAGATAGGTAAGGAATGCAGCTGACACCCTGCAGTTACTCTGGCTGGGGGCTGAAACAGCCTCATGCTCAGCAGAGTGTGGGCTGAGGTACTTGGTGTCTTTTCTTGTCCTGGTCTTCACTGCCAAGATCTCCCCAGGCCTTTGTGCCTATGGGCAGGGCTCAAGGAAAGGGGCTTTGGCAGTGGGTGTGACTGAGTCAGCAGTTACTGAGAAAGTTTGACACACATTCTGGGGACCAGACAGGATGACCCAAGTGTGTGGAGAGAGTTGGTAGGTGTCATAGTGAGGCTGCTGTCACCTTTGAAAGGTCCTGGAGATCAAGGAAATCCCTGATGGCTGGGAAAGGCTGGGGTTACACCCATCTACAAAAAGCGTGGGACTGTAAGGTGGTCAGCCTCGTGTGATCTTGGAGGAAAATATTGGTGCAAGTCTTCTTTGGATGCCTTTTGTGGGCACATAGAGAAGGTGACTGGGAATAGCCAGCATAGATTAACCAAGAGTAAATTGTGTGACCAACCTCTGTGCCTTCCGGTGACAAAGTGAGGGGTTCTGTGGCAGAGGGAAGAGCAGTGAATGTCATCTGTCTTAACTTGGGCAAGGTTTCTGAGAGGATCTCTTGCTGTACAGCTGTATCCAGGCTGGCACATCATGGTGAAGGACTGGAGCACTTGCCCTAAGAGGAGAGGCTTAGGGACTGGGCTTTATCTTTTTTAGCTTGGAAAGGACACTGGGGACACTTTCTGGTCCCAGAGAGCCTGTGTCTGTCACCTCACTAACCCCTCCTGATTGAAGGGCATAGTGAGGAAAAGGGGCAGCTGCCTAAACTGATACAGGGCAGGTTGCTACTGAATAGACGGGGTGGGAGGGGAATCAGTTTCACCGTGGGGCCAGTCAGGCACTGAAACCCGGATTAGGAAAGGTGTGCCAGCCTCTGCCCTTGCAGACTTTTAAGATCCAAGTGACAAAGCCCTGAAAATACCGGTATGAATTCAGTGCTTAGTCTGTTCTCAGTAGGAGGCTGGACAGGAGCCTGGAAGCCCTTTCAAAATGAATTATTGTACGACAGCTTGTATATGCTATGTAATCCAAGAATTTCCATTCTTGGAGATTCTTCAGACTTGTGATATGTACAGGGCCATGCTCGTGTCTTTTATGCTTAGTATGTGGACACGTACGGCAATATTCACCTCGCCCTGCTTGGAACTGCTCGGTTCTTTGTTGGTGGCCGGTGTCGGAGGTGGACTACAGGGGTAACAAATGATCTGCTGCACAGATGGCTGCGCCCGCAAACTGGAGAAGTGCCTGGGAGCCGATGACATCAGATTTCTGGATTGCGGATACACTGCAGCTCGGGCACTCGCTGTGTGCGCTGCGTATTCCCCGAACACCCTGATCCACTCCCTTCTCACGGGATATTTATTTGCTTCATCCGTCCGAAAGTGTGTCGTGGCAAGAGCCACATTGTCTCTTAATAGGAGGCGGCAGAGAATCGGTGCCGCTGTGTCACAAGGACTGTTTTCGTAACAAATACCTTCTGGCTCTTGAAGAAAGAGAGGGGAGCTAATCTTGCGAGCTAAGAGCTCTGCTCGCCGTCCCCATTTCTGAGACGCCCCAAGTCTCTCCACCACGCAGGAAAAGGGGAAAAGCGTATGCATTTTCACGCTGGTCTCTGCGCACAGACAACAGCGCTGAACAACCCGGCCGCGGAGGGCCGGGCTCAGGCAGCGGCCCGCGCCGGGCCCAGGGCTGGCAGCGGCCGTGCCCGGCAGTCCCGCAGCGCTACCGGCCCCCGAGCGACGGAGCGGGGCCGGGCCGGG
>WBMZ01011845.1:0-24633 GCA_013400975.1 Atrichornis clamosus
GGGGCCGGGAGCGGGGCCGCCCGGGAGAAAGGGCAGGGCGGGACGGGTGCCAGGGGAGGGAAGGCCACGGGGCGAGGTGGAGCCAGGGCCGCTCAGGGGGAGCCTGGCTCGCCGCCCCCAGGTGGGCGAGAGCACGTCCAGGACCCGCCCACCCCGGTGGGAAACGTTTATTTAAATATCTTTATGTTGTTATTATTTACCTCCCCTGGGACCCAGGAATGCTGGCCGTGGGCCGTCCCCAGGTGGGCAAAAGCGCGTCAAGACCCCCCCAACCCCCATAAGGGAACATACAGAGGTCGGTGAAAAACGCTTATTTTTAAGCATCTTTATATTATTATTAATCTCCCACGGCCGGCTGAAAGTGCCCTCCTCACTGTTGGTTTCAGCCACCGTACACGTGTGCTTTCTGAAAATCCTGATTTAAGCCAAATGTTTTGACTTTCTGTACAACTGCACCCAATTTGGAGGCTGTCGAATGGTTGTAAGAGCCCAAGGGCGCCTGGCTGCGAATTACCCGGGCTGTCTCTTCTGGAAGTATGGCCTGGGTTATTTTATTTTTCTTAAGATTGCATCAAAATAAGTACATGTGCTTGTAATTTGCCAATTGAAAGCATAGCTTTTTTCTTTTTTCTTTTTTTTAGGTTAAATCGTTAAACAGCCGTCATGTTACAATAGGAACAAATATTCTCATGAACCATTGCACCAGATAATGTAAAGCAGGTAGAGGCCAACTTTTTCAAGCTTTCAATAGTTTAATCAAGGATTTATGGGGCACTGAGAACCTCTGTTTGTGTACAAGGCAGAGAATAGAGTTCCTCGGTGCTATGGATACTGCATTAACCTGGTAGCTAAGGACCTGTCGCAACTCCTGCTGAAGGTAAACAGGTGATAATTGGAGAGGGGGGAGGGAGGGAGCACGCTAGCATTATACTTTATGGGTAATGGTGAAATTAGGCCATCTGTTGCAGAAAGGCTCAGACTATTTATTTTTTTTATGTAATCCTTAATTTACTTTGGTATGTTAAAGTTTGTTGATGTTTGTAGGTGAGTATTTAATGGTGGCTGCATGGCAGTCAACAGTTGAACAGTGCAAACTTAGTGCTAATTACTTAGTAATGAAAATCTTAATCGTTGGCTGATTAAAACTTTAATCTCAAGGTGGCTGAAGGGGATCTGTCTGTAGTGATAAAGGTACCTTAACTTGTTTTACAGCCTTTCTGTAAAAAAAAAAAATACACTATCTTTAAGGTGTTAAGACAAACAAGATTTAGCTTCCAAACGTCAGTGTTTACAACATTACAGAGAAAGATAAGGTGCTATTACATTTTAAAATAGCTAATTTGGGTTAAGAGTTCTAACAGTTTTATTCAACTTCCTTTCTAAAGTTCAGTTAAATGCATTTACAGAAAAACTAAAGAAACTTTCTAATTAAAAATAGAGACACCAGTATTAATAAAAATAAATAGAAGTACAAATATGTGAATCCTGTTGTTTACATAAGGGAATATACATTCTTGCTCTTCTTCCATAGTTGAACAATAATGCTAACACTAAATGTACAAAGCATGCCATGTATGCAGGGGTGTTTTCTGTTTCCCCCCCACAAACCCCCAAACTTCCATAAGAAACAAGGTTAATTATCAATAATTGGCATGATACAAATGCTTTATCTATGTTTTCTTGGGAGTAAATTCTGTGTGCAGGCCCAATGACATAAATTCATCCTTATGTATGATTTACAAAAGAGAAACAGATTTTCCTTTTGTACTTATTACTAATGCATAGTATCCTACAGATAGCACAGTTCCTGTGTTTGCCTTCTGTGTCAGTCCTTTAAGGTATAAGTGGAAGGATTTTCTTATCATGGTCAAGGTGACAAATCTTCCTAAATCCTAACAGCTATAGATCACTGGCCGTGTCCATGAGACTTAGATTTGCAACCATGTAATTTTCTCCCAATAGACCCACCATGCAGATTTCCAGGAAAGCTTATGCTGGGAGTTAACAGCTTTAACTGGAATACTACCAGTTTATATTGTAGATAGACACTGCTGCAAACTTGTGCAATGTCTTGACCCTTTAAAAAAAATTGTGCTTGCAGGTTTTTTCATTTTCAAAACAACTGGCTGTTTTCTTGAGCTCTGATTGTGATAATAAAGTCACCTCATTTTTTCCACTGCTGTACACAAAGAGGCTGGTCCTTTTCAAGTGGGCATAGTTATATTATGCTTCTGAAAACCAAGTTCAAAAAAGCTGTAACTTCTCAAGGTGTAAATGCACATGCAGAGCAGAATGAGCTTGAGCTGATAAATCACAGGCATGCTGCATTACACTTGAGCAATGGCTTTGAAAGAGTTGAAGGAAACGTCCTCTAATCAATTTCTAGTATTTGCAAATTCCCAGGCTGAACCTCTTGGAGGCTTCATTCTCTTTCATTATATTTCCTTGTGATTTTGAATTATCCAATATTTTTTAACAGTTTTGGTTTCAATGATGTATCTAAGAAATATAAAAGATGCACAACTGGAGCAGATAAAAGTATTCATTTATTAATGACTCCTGTTTCATTTGGTTTCTGTAATTTTATTGCTTCTTACTTTCAACTTCTGTGGTTATATTGTGTTAAATGGTATCACAATTCATATCCCTCTGTTCAACTCAAAGGAATTTAAATAAATGTAGTGGTTGCATGTTGTCCTAGAAATATTAAAATATTTTGGACATTACCAATTAGTTACTAGGCTGAAAGTTAATTTGCAATTCAAATACTTTTTCAAGATCACTTATTCAGCAATAACTGAAATCAGTGTGCCTGGCTTTAGGCATGTGTTAGGGATGTGCTGGAATTCTGAAGGTGAAGGAAGTTTTGTTGTGTTGCCACCACAGGGACAGTCGGTGCCGGGCCAGCCAAGGCCCCACGCTGCAGCTGCTGCAGTTCCTCTGCGTTAGGCAGAGCTCAGGAACAAGCAGCACGTGTGTGCCACTGCTCCCTGCAACGGAGCAGAGCTCCCTCCTTGGAGAGTTGGGGCAGCTCTGTGGACAAGGCCATGGGGCACATTTTGGGGTACTTGTTACCGTTAGAAATGATTTGGACCAGCAGTCCCTGTGCTGAAGCTTTGCCATTCCCCTGCAAAGGCAAATAGCAAAGATGGTGCAGTTCATGAGCACGTTTAATCTCATTGTAGATCTTTGTGGCAGGAGCTTCGTGTGTACATTTCTCTCCTGTATGGATGCTAAGGATTGATTGCATTCTAAATTCCTTTCTTGTACCCATTTCTATTTTTGTTTTAGGATTTTGTATAATAATATGCCAAGGAAGTATTTTCCTGAATGCAGATTATCTTGGTGGCAATGTTAACATAACTCAAAGTAGTGTTAAACTGAAGATACATGAGTGCAGTCCATGAGTTAATCAGATATTGCCAAATTAGGTAGCAGAGCAGCACAGCATGTTTGCAGTGTTTATTATACTAAGGTGTTTAATGAGAAATGGACTGTACTAAGCCATATAGAATCTACAAATGTAGTTTCTTCTTGTTTCACAGATTTTTCCACATATTTGGGGTGAACACTGAACAGTTCAAACCATGAATACGCTGGTAAAGTTCGTGTTGCCCATTGTCCCGTTTTGGTGTAACACTGATGCAGAGTTGATGCTCAGTGTTGTCCCTGCTATCTGTGATCCTCTCCTTCATTCTGGCAGCTCATCACCTGAGCGCTGACTTTGGCCAGCAGTCCATGTTTTTTCTTTGGATGAACTGAGAGTAGTCATTGTTTTCAACCTGTCTGAACCTATCCTTAGCTGTGTTAAGTACAGCTAGACAGAGACACTGATCCTTCAGCATGTCAGTCCGGATGTCATCACAACTACAAAAAATCTTTATCAGCATTTATGTGTTTATGTCTTTGACCATATTAAACATATTGCATGCTGTTTAATATGAAGACAGCAAGCTGCTGGTCTAGAATTAAGAAAGAATGAAGTATGAAATTTACATCAGTGTTTCAAAATATTTTAGATCAAGTGTACCGTATTCATCCTAAGATGGTAGTAAATGTACTCTAGAGAACTTGCACACACATTTGCTAATTATTTTGAATGAAAATTCATTGAAAATGGTTACTTAAAGAATTTGACATTGTATATTAGAACCACTTTAAAATTATCTTGAAAATGAGAAGGTACAGGCTTTTCAGACTTTATTTTGTGTAAACCCATATAAAAATAGAGTAATGGTATTTTTTAATTGAAATTTGATTCTTTGGGAAAAAGAAAATAATCTATGTGGAGAGTTTGACACAGAATTAGTCTCTGTCCAAAGGAGAGACATCTTAAGTGCAGCTTATGGCTTAAATACTGATCAGAGTAAGATATGATAACCTGATGAAAAAACACTCTTAAATGTGAATCTTCTTCATACTACGAATTATACACCAGTCTCTTTACCAGATATGTTTTCAGATAGGAAAAGAATGAAGTAAATGTCACTTTTCTTGCAAATACCTATTTGTTTTTGCATCATTTGTGCTGAGCAGAAGGAAGGGTAGTGTAATTGAGGGAGCAAAAGGAAGAGGAAAGTTGAAGACATGAGGGAGTGGGATACATCTTCAGGGCAAGACAGAGGCCAGGAGAAAGGAAAACTAAGCAGCATGTCCCTGCTGTTTTCCAATGTTGGGATGATAAAAACCAGCTGTATACCAGTTCTCAGCAGCTAACGTGCTTCAGCCTGGTATAAGTAACTTCAGTGTACTAATAAATTTATCTATAGAAGTTATATGTCTCTAATTATCTTCTACATCAGTATGACTTAATTTAAACATTGCTGACATTCAGAATAAAATAAATCTAATCTATGTAGAAACACACAGCTTGAGGATTCAAAACATATTAACTCTATCTATCGATAGCATAGTATGTTACTGTGTTTATAAACATAAACCTAATCTCATTTAGAAGTGTAAACTCCAAAATACATTAATAATCAGAATCAATGTTTAGCACAACAGAGCAAAAATAGTTTTTTGTAATATTTCTAGATGTTACAGAGTTAAGCTTTAGCCTTAACAAGCTAAGTCTTAGCTTTTAAGGAGCTATAATGTAGGTTTGAGTGTTAAATTCTTCTGCATTTCAAATTGCTGAATTATGTTTAATCTTCATGTAATTATTGGCCAGCGATAGTCACAACATGGTAAGTTATATAGCCATGGAAGTCTTGAAGAGTGATTTTTTTTTTTCATTTTGGCAGAGAAGTGACTATTGGTATTTCTACTCTATGCTAGGGCCAAAGAATAAAGTTTGTTAAGGGTTGAATAGGCCAGATAGATAATGCTACTACTGTTTTCAGCAGATGCTAATGCAGTGTTTTATTTTGCACATATATTAATCTTTGCTGCCTCAGTACAGAATGGTGTACTCATGTATTATGTCGGTCCTAAAGGTTAATTTCATTCTTTTTTAAGACATGCCATTATTCTGTTAACAGTAATTGCTCTTTTTTGAATGATTAATTTGATCATATGAACTGTTTCTAATTATGTTGGTGACTGGCAATTTCCTGTACTGAGAAATTGTAGCTGTGATCATATCCTATTTACTCAGTATATATGCCTTGAGAAAAATGCTCACTGACAGGCATTTTCAGAAATATCTACTAATTTTGAGAACTGTTGGGAGACTTTATATAAGATGCTTAGCACTTGTTTTACATTGGTGTTGACTATGTGCAAATGTACTTGACAAATGAGAGCTGAAACAACTGGATTTGAGGCACAGGATGAGCAGGTTTGCAAATGCAGGCCTATCTACTAAATTATCACCTGTGCTGTTACTGCTGTGAAAACTGAAAGGAGTAGGATGTGTTTGCTGCACATTTTTCCATGTTCTTACACTCTTCTGGAGCTGGATATGCTCACTGCTGTAAGCTCTATTTGCTCGCTTCAGTTACTGTTAATGAGCCAGGGCGTGTGCTCTGCCGGGCAGTGCAGCACTGAGAGACTGCTGCGCGGTGAGCCAGCCCTGGCAGGGAGCACAGGGCTGCTGGGCTGCCTGCAGGACTCACACTGCTCCACTGCCAGCAGCTCAACCCTACACGCAGCACTGACCCCACTGAGGCAGTTCTGGCTCCAGTGCCAAATCTGCATCCAGTTTACAAATAGCAGAAAAACATCGAGCTCTCAGCTGCGTTTACAGCAGCTGAACTAAACTGGGATTCAAATGAAGAATGGACTCAGCAGAGAAGAGGTGCTGGGCTTGGCCAGTGTGTAGGACACCGCCTACATGAAGATTCACCCACTCTGTTATCTCACACTGAAGCTGGGCATGGTTGTAGTACCACTGTGCTAATAATAGCATGATTCCCATGGACACAAGCCACTGGAAGTTGCACACTCCTCCTTTTGCAATTGCTACAGCAACTGGGCATGCGGTATTTGCTGGAGGGCTGATGTTAACTGTGCATCTTCTGGGTCTGAGCTGGTTCTTCAGAGAAGGACTAAACTGTTTGCACTGGTCCACAGGAGGTCATAGGTGCTTAAATGGCATTCAGAATTGAGGAGTCTATGATTCAAAGCCCCAACTTCTGTCTCACCCTGGAAATACTTTATGGGGCCCAGAAGAGGTACTTTTGCCTCTTACTAAAAGTACATCACTGATAACATCAGCAGGAACTGCAATACCAGGATCCTGAAACCGAGTGTTCTCTCTGGTAATCTGACATTCAAAACCTTCAAAGGAAGGCATTCAAGGCCTTCAAAGTGCAACCAAGTGCTTTGCCACAGCATATAATCTTAAAGGCATGTTCTAATATGTTTCTTACTTCATCTAGACTTGTAAAACTGTTACATTTGACTCCTATTTGGAGTCACTCTGGAAAATAGGTGTATTTATCAATACATGAGTTGTCTCTTTGCAGACCCAATCCTGTATGTTCTACTACAGCTGTAAATTCCCAGTGCCTGTGGGGTCTCTGGTCTAGCCCACGGTAGACCTGCAGGAAGGAATAGATGCAAGCCTTCCTCTCTGCTCCATGACTTGCCTGTAACCTGTCCCCAAGGATTTTTACAGGCAGGCAGCCTGTAGGCCTGATATGGATATGTCCCTCACAGTACATTTAAGAATTTCATCAGATGTTCACTGGCTTGTTAAAGTGGAACTGGTGATCCCTCCCTGCTACACACACACTGCCTCTCCAGCTGCATATTGCCTTTCCTGATTACTTTTGCCACCTCTGAGGCTGGGACATCTGTTTGTCAGTCAGCTCAGGCTCTGCCACAGTTCTTAGCCTGGTGTGCAAAGGTAAACCAGCTCCCTTCACGAGTGGATCATAAGTTCCTTTTTTAGTGTTTTGGACCAGAGATCTTCTGCTGCCCAGCTATAATCCATTGTCTGCCTTCATCTGCCTGGTGCCATCCTAGAAGTATAGTAAATTATGAGGTGTGCTCTCAGAATTTACCACTTTGCTGACTGTACGAACAGCAAATAGAAATCTGAAGGATGCTTTGGAGATGCTTTTTACAATGTAATATAAACATAGTGACTGGGCCTCTTCAGAAGTCTATGGATATGCCCACATTGGGATAGTTGCTGGGCCTAGCTGATTCAGGAAAGAACATAAAGAACTCTGATTCAATGGGAAACATTTACCCATTTACTGTTTGAATAGCTCAGGTCTCGGAACAGAATTCCACATTGATAATTGTCAATATTCATTTAAAAATTTACTGTGGCCTCTGAGAATTAATTTCTAGGTTGGTTTAAATAATCAGTTATCATATTCTTTCACTTCCTTTTCATTGCATTGTAGACAAATTAATTGTAAGTTAAGTCTTGAATAATTTTAAATGTTTAATTTATGACCCAAAAATACTTGCCTTTTAAGAAGTCCAAAGGGCAGAGATTTAAAGGCCTTGCTTGTTCATATGGCACCAGTACAGGAGCCCCCAGCATGTAGATGTCCTGTAAGCAATATTGAAATATAAATGTTACATAATGATGTCTTCTGCAGGTAAGAGCCATGGTTTTTGCAAACCTTTTGCACACTCATGCTTATGTGCCAGGTAGGCAAGCACTCTAGAGTTTGAAATATGAACCTCTTTTATACTATAAGCATCCCATCTCAGTATGATTCCTAGGGAGAAAGTCTTGTCCAAGCATTTTGGATTTATGTGGAGTTCACTGGGGGGTTTATTTGGCAGGTGGGCCTTATTAACCTGCCAGCAAGGGACTGTTTGACCTGCTTGGGTTTGTAGAGCTTGTAAATAAAGATTCTGTCAGGGAAGAGAGATTCTCTTGTGCTTCAGACTATTTATATCTCTCCTAACTGTGGCTGTTAAAGCTTATAAAGAAACAGAAGGTCTGGGATGTGAGACAGAAAACCCTGAGGGAGTTTTACGTGTTGTATTTGGATTGCTGTGTTAATATCCTAAAATAAACACAGCATGCCAGAAAATGGGGAATATTTTAATTGTAATTATTATTAACTCAGAGACATAAATTATTGGTTATTGAATGGAGTATGGCTGAGCTTGGCTGCAGAGGACAATAAAATAACGTCTTAATTTAACAGTAGCAGCTATTGGCAATCAATGGGAGCCAGACATTTAATCAGCTTCATTTCCCTTTTTTTCCGCTATCTCTTTTTTATTTTTTGCATTGTTCTCAAGTTTAATAATTTGTAGTATTAGCATTTTTTACAGCTCAGGTTAATAATGAATACAATAAGTTTACAATAAGTTGTTATCATAATCAAACCATGATAGACTCTCCATCAATTGAATTACTTTAATTGGGCAGAAATATTATATTGAAAGGTATTTTGTATTACAGATTTTTTAAAAAATCCCTTCAAGAAGTCTTTTTGTCTGTCTAGTGTGGGTCTTATGATAGGGTCCTTTCTAATTCTGCAACATGGAATTTTTCATAGGTGTATCTTAATGAGTGAAAGGGCTTTATGTTATTTGTATTACTTATAAGAAAATGTTTTTCTCTGACTCAGAAGCCACCAGTTTAAACTAGTTGAACAATCTTTTTGAGAAAGATTTCCTTCTGCTTCAGCAGATCTACTCAGACACCCAAGTGCAAAAGTACTTCACTCAAGAGTTGCTGTGTGGCCCAGGAGAACTTGCTGTTGGGGAAACACAAGTAGGGTATTACTGCTGATGCAGACTGAGTGGAGAACGGCTTCCAAATTCATTTAGGCACCACAAGTTTACAAGTGGAAGCCACTCAGCAGAGATGCCAAGATGGGCCTTTCTTCTTTTGTTCCACCTCCTATCCAGTGGGAATCTCTTTTATGAGCTGGATCCCCTGGCTCCCAGCCCTGCTGTGATGTGGGACTTGCAAACTGCTGTGCACCTGTTCCAGGGGGATTAGCCACTGGTGACAGCCCATACCCAGAATTTCCTCCACAGATGGTATTACCCTTCAACAAGTGAGTCAGAACCATTTGACTTCGAGCTTTTTATAGTTGTTGAGGGTAATGATAATCATCCTAATAAAGTCTAGTTCTTAATCTCTCATACTGAATAGTTTGCTGTTGGTTGAAGAAGATACCAAGCTGCCCTTCACTCCCATCCCTATCAGCTTCACCAGCACTGGCAAAACACTTACAATCATCTGTCATTACAATGGGAAGTGAGTGTTGTCTGGTGGATGAGATACCAGGCTGAGGCCAGAATTGACTCCACTAATTAATTCACCATTGGGAAATCTAGGACTTTATTACTTCCTCTGCTGTTTTGATTTTCCTAATGATAAATACATTCATTCCAGAATTCAATAAACAGCTCATGCTGAAAATCATGTGTGCCAGGACTGGTTTGCAGTACCAGGCTTTATGGTAAATTTTCTAGTCCAAAGAATCAAATATTATCTGTATTGTATTCAAACATGTTGATATGCACCACTATGACGTTAATTGATGACAGAAATAATATTTATTGGATTTTTTCCTCTTTTGTCTGCTGCTTACAAGCCTTTATGTCATTCTAATAGAACATAGTTTTTGATATACTTTATTTTATTACTTTGAAAATCGTGTCCATATAGTTAAGGGAATAAATGTCCTAAGTATGATTCCACCCAGGTCTCTCTTTTTATCTTTTTCTCTTCCTTTTACCTCCTCCTTTTGCCTTTTTTTTTTCTTTTTTAAAATCCCTTTCTACAAATACATAAAAAGAGTCAGGCACTTCCTGCTATCCCTAAGCACAAATTTATTTCCTGGTATATCCCCTCTAACGTATTCAGGAAGGAAGGAATAATCTTTCTGAGACTGTGGTGCTTTTACAGTGGCTGCAGTAGCTGTAGCTCAGACTGTAGCTCCATACTGGAGGAATTGTGTAATGTTTGATCTTTGGAAGTAATAAGAAACAGGCCCATTCACAGGTAAGAATAATATGCATTGTGCAGTACAGTGAAGCAGACAAATGTTCCTCCATAGATGAGAACTACCATCTGCTAGAATTAAACAATTCATACCAGCGACAAAATTCACTGAATAACAATTATTTTTTTTCTAAAATAAACTCCTCCATTTCCTGGCGAGGATAAAGTAAGACTGATTAGGTACCACTTGTAAAAGGTGGATTTTATGAAAGAAGAGGATGTTAAGTGCTCTAGAGAAGAAGGATTTGGAGGAGAAGCGTGATAAGATAAAGATTTGTCTAAAATAGGACTGGGAAATGGCTAAGTGGGAACTGTGAGCTGGGTGTGTGGGAGGGAAGGAGGCAAGCATTCATTTCACCACACACTAAGAACAGAAAAAAGGCCAGGGTGGAGGGCACGTTTCTCTTTGTTAGTCTGCTTAAAATTGACCTGTTAATTTCAGTTCCTGCAAGGTATTAAAACTATGTTCATTGGGCTTTAATGTACATTTATAAACCAGTTTGCTGTGAATAGTTTCTATCTGCTCTGTATTCTAACTACACTCTTTACCTCACCAAAAAAATCTAAGAAGTGAGAATCAGCCTGATTCACCTTTCAATTCAAGAAGATTCTATTTGCTTTAGATCCGGCTCCCTTTCCTTAAAGATATCAGCTGTTAATTTTAAGCAGCACACTGTAGGGCTGCTCTAGCTTTCACCAGTGGTCCGTCAGGTCCAATGTGCCCTCACAACCCTGAAAGTGTTTTCCTGGCTCCCGTGGCAGCAGATGTTAGGACAGAATAGCACAGAGTGGGTTACACTGTCAGTGCAGCAGGAAAACAGAGCTGCCTGGTAAAGCAGCCTTTTGTGGATTAGATCAAGTTCTGGCCCTGTTATGCCATAAATTAGCTGGTTTAATAAACATTTCCTGCAGCCTTTAGTAAACAGACTGTTTCATGCTTGAACTTAACCAACATGCTCTTATCTTTGCTATAAAATGTATATAATCAAGGGAGATTTCCGAGTGACAGAGTGGATTTGTGAAAACATCCGCATAATGTTTTTCCACTTGCTTTCAGCCCCGCTCTTGGATTTGCTGGCTGAGACAATGTTTGGAGTAAAGTCACATGATCAATCTGCATTTTCTTGCAGTCTTCCTGAGCTTTTGCACCACTCTTTTTCATGCCAGGTATTCCGTTGATCTATAGATCCAAGCTCCTTCTTTTAAGGGTAATAAATCAAAATTATACAGTGTTTAGGATTTCAGTCAGAGAGATTATGTCAGAATTAGAACATTCCTGAGTGAAGGTCATATAAATCAATCCTTTAGTTATTCCATTTTCAGTTTCATTGTAATAAACAGTACCCTGCTAGCAGTGAGAAAGCTTATGGTGCTTGAATACTGATAAGATGATACTCCATTCAGAGTACATTTTCAACTATTGGATGAAATCTGCAATGCAATATATGACATATATGCAAGGATCTGTGTTGAAACGCCTTGAAATTGTCAAATTATAGCATTCTAGGGATGAGACCAGTTTGCAAAATCATTGAATCCTCTATTGCAGGAAGGATTTTAATGAACAAAGTAATAACAAAGGACTTGTAGTACAAATGTAAAACAAAAACATACCACTCTTTCAAGCCATAATTCTGAACAGGTTAATGGTATATTGTTCTGCATAGCTAGTGTGATTTTTACCTGGGTAGTAATGCCTAACAACTAACATTACTCTTGCTTCTTAAAATACTTGACAAGTGATGTTGCTTGTAATAAGGTAATGTAGCTAAGTAGCCATTTTAATTGCTTGTGAAATTGTAACACTGAGAAGGAATTTGGCATTGGGACCAGACTGATGGGATTTGGTGTATGCTGCCAATTACTCAGGTTATTGTCTAAATTCCTTGATCATACAAACACCCTATATGTACTTCCTAATGTATATATTGAATCTGTGCTCACAGGGCAGTATAAAGCAAATACTATTCTTTGAACACACTCCTACTCACTTTACCCTGGGGAAATTGCTAAAACGTGCATATCTGTATTTATTTACTGTACACAGCCGTCCACTGACATGCCGATATTCCAGGGCCTGTATGTTCCAGTCTGTTGGCTCCCTTCCCTTTCACTAGCTCTGCGCTTCCCACCAGCATCCCCCTGGGTCAGACATACTCGGTTACCTCTCAGCCCTGATTTGCATGTGGCTTCCTCCAGTGCCTGTGCACCCCTGCCCTGTGCAAAAATGCAGCTGGAGGCTGCAGGGAGAAGGAGGAGCTCTCCAGGGTTCTGCTCAACCTGAGGTGCAAGGATCTGGGGAGAAATTCCTCAAACATACCCTTCAGCCAGCTTGAGAAAACTTGCAGAAACAAGGACATGCTCAGTGGTATCACTGGTAAAGGCTAATGCATCAAACTGGTAAAGTCTCTTCATTGCAAGGTTAAAAATGGAAATGGGAATTCTGGCAACTCCTTGTCTACCTGCATTGTGATGTTCTGAGTAGTGCCCTGAGTGTGGAGCTTGCAGTTCTCCACTTGGTGTTTCTGAAGGGATGGTGGACCAATGGAGGTGGGAATGATGGTTGGTAGGAGGAGGTGGCAGCAGACTTCAAGGAGCAATGATGAAATCGTGAGCTCACCAGAAGTGGGCCTGCAGCTGATGGATTCAGTTTCTGAGAATCCATTCAGGAGCAATCTCATCATGCTGGAAATGCAGGTAGGCCTGAAGCAATGTGAAACATAGTTTTTAAACGAAATTTTTACTGGGAATTTTTAAGGAAGTGACTTCAACATTATTTTTCTGGTTTTACTGGAAGTTTAACAGCATCACCTTTTTATCAGCAGCTCCAGCAGGGACATTTGAAAGAGTCACCCTCTCTCATACTACCTGATGGATGGACCTTGACTTGGGCTATGCAGTCGGGGAAATAATTTGCAGAGTTTTTACACTGCACCGAGCCCGCTGTTCCCGAGTGTAGGAACTGAGGGATGACAAGCTTCAGACAAAGCACAAGGACCACAAAGGCCTGTGATGATAACCATGTGAAAAACATGGAGCCAGAAGGAATGGCAGAAAGATAAAGGGGCACAGTAAGAAGTGCACTGTGATATTATGCAGCTCTTCAAGAAACAATCACAGATGTTAAGCAGCTCATTAGGGAGGAACAAATCTTTCCATCATACCAGACCTGGCCAACTACAACCTGAATGCTGTATGGCTACGTGAGCATGGGTTGTGTGTGCCTCTGCAGTGCAGAGGCTTGAAGCTGGTTTGCCACCAGCACATGAGCTGGGACACAGCAATGTACAAGTAACCTTGGTGACAGAGACAGGACTGAAACAGCGGATTCATAGCTCCCAGCTCTGTGCTCAGACCACCAGACTACCTTCTGTGTGTGTTTATCAGCAGCAACGAAATACAAGTTGCTGCTGCAGGCAGCGTAGGCTAATGGCAGCAACGCTCTGTGCTCGCCCGGTTTCTCATACTCTTTCCCTAAGCTCTCATTTCTGAGTATGACCAGAGATTGGATAAAGGGACTCACAGGCCTTTGGTTTAGCCCAATGCAGTTGTTCTAGTTTCCATAATGCCAAATGGAGCCTTCATCCAACCTAAATAAAGAACAGGATGTGGCACTGTAAGTTTCTTTGTTTTCCGTGTCTTAATAAATTCTAGAACAAATGTACTCAATTTGGATGCAAAAGAACATTCTCTTACTGTCAGCTCTACAAGCTGGTCTTGAAAGCTGATAGTCACTGAATTCTTTTTGTCCTGTACATCAATGCAAGGAAAGCTCTGGATACAAAACCTGTACATTTCTTCTGCAGTACCTTTTCCCTGCCTCCACATCCTGCCTGAGCACTGTCTGCAATTCTTTCCTTCAACAGGTTTACGAAACGTCTCAGCTGAATAAAAATGTGTTGTAACTGATACAGGAGCAGGACTGGAATTCATTTCATATTTATTACAGTGAGATGAAATTAGTTATATTGACATCTCAGTTATAAAGAGAGCAAAAGCTACAATATTTTTTACCCATGTAAGTAAAATAACTTGATAATCCTGATATCCTGTATAGAAAAATTATTTTTGTATGATGCTGTTTCACAAAATAACGTAAATATATGGATTGCATAAGTGTCTGTAGGAGCAGAATTTGCTCATAATAAATAATCTGTGATCTTACTTTGCTTCAGTTAAATTCCAGTTTATATTCATTTTATTCATTCTCCTTGTGATACCTAAGTTTGCAATAATAAAGACTCTTGGGGTTCTAATTAGTGACTTTTGAGGAACACCATTACCTCAGTGATTTGAGAAAAAGGTCAGTGCCTCCAGGAACCTGGAAAATACTTGGATTGGAGCACAGTGTCTTCATGCTGGTTTATTTAGATAATTTAAGTTTTAAACAGTAAGGTAACCAATAAGGATTAATATGACACCTACTATCACTGGAGAAATATATTATCAAAGTCTGTCCTAAAAATTTCTTTCAACCAGTTCTGTAGTTTTTCGTTTGGACAATATTGACTTATTCATCTTTTTGTTTGAAATGTGCTTTACCAGACAAAAAAAAATCAGAGTAGTCATGGAAAGGAAATACCTTTGAGATTAATCTCTAATATATTTCCATTAATCTAAATGGAGTAACAGCAATAGTATCCAGCCTATATGCTCTGCAAAGAGAGAAATGCAGTTCCATAGACAAAAGGCATGGTCTGGTTAAATCAATTTCTATAGCATCTTGTCTCGACATATTTGAGAGCACTATCCTTCTCAATTAATGTCAGCTCTGCTCTGGGAATACTCTTTGGTAGTTAACTGTTGCTGTTAGAGAGCTAACTTCAGATTGAACACAGCTGGCTTATGTATTTTGCTGTTAATAGTTTTGGTAATGGAACACCAAATGCAAGGGGAACAAACTACTAAGCAGAATGCAGATTTTCAACCCAAATAAATCAACTTTAAGGATAAGAGAACCCAACTGTAAATTTGCTTCTCCTGATAGAAAAAATAAATTGCAAACTTAAGGTAGGTTTAGGGTTTTCTTTCTCCCAGATTTCTAAGCCTTTAGCGTACTGGGGGTTGCACACGTGCCTCTGTGCAAACACCACTAATCTCTAGAATATTTCATTTTAAATTCATTCTTTGGTGCTTCTTTACTTTCATTTCCACTTACATCGAAGTCAAACAGAAAACCCTCAAACAGCCCAACTCCTCACATAGCACAAGAATGGAGAAGGACCAGATATAATGTTTAGGGAGGGTATCAAGATAACACAGAATGCATGTGTGAGAAAGATCACAGATGAAAGAAGAAGAAAGCCAACTGAAGAAAGAAGATAAAGGGAAGAAAGTACAAGGCAGATTTTTAACACACTTCTCAGTCTCATTGTGGCTTTCATGGGTAATTAATTACCCACTAGAGGGAGATCGACTGTAACTCGTTGCCAGGTGGGTTATGGCAGAAGTTGGACTTTGTAAAGTGCTAAGAGGAAACTGGTAAGAAAGCAAAAGAAGATGCAAGTTCCCTTCCTTGGTAGAGTTTTGTGCTGCACAGTTCTGTGTAACTTGCCAAGTGGACTGAGATCTCTTCCCTTTCTGACCTGGCTTTCATTACACTTCTACACCAAAAATCCCCACCTCTATTTTCCTGTTTGTTCTTTTGTTGGTGAGAGCAACAGCTGGAGTTTAAGGACGACAGAAACAGTGTAGTGCTTGTCTAGGACTAACCAAACTGCCAGAGGCCCCCAGCATGGGGTGAGCCGTGCACGACTTCAGTCAAGTGCCTCGAGACTCACCAACAGTGACCCTTCAGTCCACCTCAAACACCTCCTTGGTTCCAGTTTAGAACGTACATCCTACAGCTTTTATTAGCTGCCCATGGGTAATCATTTATGGTCTCTTATTCTTACCTCTATTTGTGCAGATTGGAGGAGGCTGTTAAAATTCAAAACAGGCTTAAGCATGTCCTTTCCTCAAGGGAAACCAAGAAAGGAAGTAGTAATGGATGCTCAGAATTGGAAACAGAGCATAGGAAAAGTAGCTCCTACCCATTTGTGTCATTTCTGCTTCTGGAAATCAGTAGTTTAGGGATTTCCTAACTTCCAAAGAGGACATTGCAACTAGACAAGCATGTGGCAGGGACTTCATTAAGCCTAGCTCCCTTGCGTTTGTCTATTTTCTTGTTGAGCCTATTTATTTATATTTGGGGGTTTTAGAACATCCTGTGGCAATTAGTTTATATGAAAATATATTTCCTTCTGTTCTTTTTTAAACCCTGCTCCCAGATAAACTGGTTGAATTAATATGGTATTATGAGCAGCGATAATAACCATTTTCTATTCACTTTCCTCTCACCTTCATTATTTTCCAGACCTCTATGTTCCTTCCTCTTCCTGTTGCAGTACAAAATTCTAACCCCACTGTGGCTCCATTTATACTAGGATTTTTGAATGATATGAAGGCTTTTCAGAGTCAAGCTATTAGCAGTGACAACGGTCTTAACCCTAACCTTGCCCTTCTGCATAAGAACTGTTAGATACAGAAGAACATAATGCAAACTTGGAAAAGATGCATAATTATTTCCACACAGGAAGTTTGCAGTTGATAGTTTGGTGTCACAGATAGAAATGACTAGTCTAACATGCTGTGAACTAAGTCAGAGCCAAAACAATTATCTAATGCCTGTGAACCCTCAGGGTCAACTATACTCTCTGCTACGATGTACAATGCCAGAAAAGTTTGCTGACAAACATCAGCCATCAAAAACACTTCTTCCTCACAAACTCCATGTCACTAGTTTCCAAAGTGCCCCGTGGTTACAGCCTGCTTACCTTCAAATTCCCTCAGACGTAGTACAGGGGTTCTGGGCACTACTGATTCAACAACCCTGGTTTAAGGATTACTGAAAACGTGGCTCCATTTGTCAGTGCCCTGATATGATCCTTAAACCAGGTTAAGGTAAATATAAAGCAAAGTATTTGCCAAAATCCAAATTTAAGCAACACATTTGCATTGCTTATCCAAAGCAATACACTGAGAAGAAATAGGGTATACAGGACATTGCAGACCTAGAAGAGCAGCTGGCTGTGCTCTGTAAGAAAACTAGGCACAGGTGCTGGGATCGTGCCCAGGGCCCTGATTCCCAGCTGGCATGCTGAAAGAGGCTTCCCACTCAGGGAGAGTTAGATATCTGTTCCTTGGGAGAAGAGGCCTCAGAAAGGGGAGGAGGTTGTTCCCTTGGCACAACAGGGAAGCACTGCTGGCTGAGCCAGGTTTTTGTTGCTATCTGTTGGGCATATTTCCTTTTACAACTGTTGGATTAGTGATCAAAAAATAAAATGATTGACATGTGTCATATTGGAATGAGTGTGGGGCTTGTCACCCTGACTGAAGAGCAGGCTGGATAGCTTACTTTTACCTGCTGCACAGATTAGTCCCAATGAGCTTCTCTCACTCTATCCATCTGATGAATAGCTAGGTATTTGCAGGCCCCAGCTAAACCTTTAGTTTGTACACAAAATTCCCTCTTGAAGTTGCTTTCAGAGAAGAGAGGAGAGTTGCTTTGGGAGACTTTACTTCCTCTGGATACTGATCAAATCCAATGGTAAAACTCTCTTATGTCAACTTTGTATTTTCTTACATATACATATGACTAGCTAGCCACGCTTTACACACACACGTAACCAGGATTAAAGCATGCCATGTGTTACACGGAAAATACCTCATTGCTTGAAGGTAACAGGATGTTTGGGGGTGAATGCCTCCCAAGTCTGTCTCTAGGGGATACTATAATAGTAATAAAGTGAATAGAGGCTAAGACAGGCAGGAGAGAGGTTGCTGATTACATGGGAAAGCCTAGACAAAGCGTCTTCTGTTTCTGATGCCTGAAATTCAGTCTCACAAGAAAAAGGCAGGATACTGGCAAAGCACCACTGGGATGTACTTGTGCTGATGGCTCTTTGTTGTTTTTCTATAGCTTCACATCACATTTTAACAGGTATTTCCCCTCAAGATTCTCATATATCTATGAATCAGTTCAAACCAAGTATTGTCAACAGAGCTGCCACTTCACTTGTCTTGGACATTGCCAGTCCTTCTGTCTCACAAAATCAAAGATTAAAATGTTAATTTTTATCTTTGTCCAAGACTTTTATGGTATTATCTGGCAAGCACCAGGATTTGATTTTACAAATACATAACTGCACTGTTCCTTTCTGTGTGAATGTCTCTGATAGCAAAGGGACATGGCATGCATATGCATGTGTAGGATTGAGGCCCAACAGCTTAGGTCCTGCTGAGGTCAAGGCACAGACATCCAGACAAACACTGATTTGGAAAATTTACAGTATAGAGGATGGTTGTAGAAAGGGAAAGCGCACTGACCATTCCAAAGGAACCAACTCCTTTTTTAAATCTCTTAATCTGCTTTTCATTATCTCTGTGGGGAGGCCTCTTGAGAAAAGCAGCTCTTTGACTTGAATAAAGGAGGGGCTGTGGGCTTGCATGCTGGAATGGGGAGGTCATTGTACGGCAGCGCAGAAGATGGGAGTGTTAGTCAGGTCAAGGAGAACAGGATAAAAAAGTGTGAGATCTGTGTTACAGGCTTGGTCTGGATTATGAAAGGTAGAAAGTTTAAAGCTGAAAAGTAAATAAGAGACAGCAATTCAAAGGTTGGAATGACACATTCCGGTAGGGTTATTCAGGCTGATTGTTAGGGAAAAATATGAGCCAGGACTGATAAGATCGTCAGCAAAACCAGCAAGAAAGAGGTAACAACAGCAGAGGCCCAACAGGGCTAAATTCTGCATAGGAATTTTAAGCATCAGACCAGCAAATCAACATATCTATCTTCAATATCTTTCTCATTTGTTCTTTTAATGGAAACACTTAGTTTTGCTCACCTCCTCTGAGGCACAGAAAGCCTGAATATGCCAGGAGGACAATGGGACTATGTTGCATTTTGCCTGCACCGAGTCATATACAGCTGTGGGCATGTGCTGGCTGTAATCTGCTCCCCTCCAAACCAGAGCTTATCACAAGCAGCCTCACCAAATTACTAAAGAAAGTGACGTTGTTGCCATTAAAATGGCCCTTGGAAATAGCACATTTTTCTCACTTTTAGAATACAAAGGTAAAAATTCTCCTAAAATGGCATGCTGACCTTCTGCTGTTTCTTTAATGGACACAAACTGAAAGGTAGCTCTGTTTTGCAGGGGCCTCCTGTTTTTCCAGCACTCCTATAACACTGCCTGACTTCATCAGGAATTCGGTGATATACAAGGAGTGCAGGAACAGGTCTACAAAATCAGGGATGGGGGCTTGCCTGGTCACATACACTTTTTGTCTTGCTTCTTGATGGGTGCATAAAAGCAGAGGTGGAAGATTTAGGGGTTTTCTTGACAGTAACACAACATTTGGTGTTTTCTTAAAGACCTAACTCTGAGAGGCAGATGACGACATAAGATTGTCAGCTTTCTGTGTTTCTAATTGCAGACAGAAACTTGCAAACCTTATAGACTAAAAAATCCTGGAGGCAAAGAAGAACTCTAAATGCATCGTTTTAAAGCCTGTCATTCATAAAATCAAACTGATTCATTTGGAGGCACAACAGGTTATTTAAACATAGGACTGGTGATTTTGCAGCAAAATCTTAGTCTCTCATATCAGCTGGAACTAACAGGTGCATTTTTAACACTAGAGACTCCTTTTTTCCCCTCCCTCTGTGTTTCTCAAAGTCTAAATCAGTTTGCTTTTCATAGCTACATTCTCCCCTTTTTTGTTGTGCACACAGCCTGAGCAGTGCCTGTCCTCCCTCTGCTTGGTCGTGCCTTGGCCAGAACCCTGTGGCTTCCCCACATGTGCTCCTCCAGCACCCCAAGCCTGCTTTGTGCGGTGGTTCCGCAGCTTCTCCGCCTGTTTGTTTCACATAAGCTCCATCTGGTGGGAAAAGCGAAAACCTCGGTGGTTTTCACTCCCAACTGCAAATGCTACTTTTCCCTCAATTTGGAGAGACTTTCAAAATTACCTGTTTCTGCTCTCCTAGTTGTGCTCTTGTCTGCCTCCATGTCAAATTTAAGTAATGACAACCTAATATGTTATTTGTATGCCATTTTGTGTTGCTAATTTGGGTCAAGCCTATGCAATCTTTTTAAATACCAGTTTTTGACTAGAATGTGAGCAGGTAGTTAATTATCCTTGGATCGGGAATGATTGTTTACAGCACGAGGCAAGCTCTGCGTGGCTTTTCAGGGCAGTGTTTGAAGAGGCACTCAGGGCAGGCTGTTTCTGTGCTAATGTGTAGCCAGTGCGGCTTGTTTTTGGCACATTTACAGACAGGAGTGAACTTGTGACCTGGACGAACGTACAGCAACTCTGTAATCCAGCCACCACTTGAACTTTTACCTTTGAGTGTAACATTGACGGAACAAGAGACTTCAGTATCCCGTGAGTCTCTCCTAAAAATCCCTGATGATGAATGGGAGTATTTTTTTTAAAAACTACTAATAATCTACTGGTTTACTCCCTCGAGTGGAAACTTCATGCAACTTGCTACACAGTAATGTCTTTTCTCCCCCCCCTCACTCCCCTTTACATTTACGCTGAAGAGTGGTGAATAAAGATGAGATTAATCCCATATTGTTAAACCTATTCAAGGAGACAACCTGGGGATTGCCATGGAAACAGATTTTCCAGACTAAAAGCGTAATTCTACTTTTAAATACTGTCTATGGACCTGTACTGATACGTAGCTTATAGAATTTCACTGTGTACACACACACGATGTCGCAGCAGCGAAATGGCAAACCCACCTCCCGACTCATCAAACGCTAATTATGCTCCCACCTCCTCCCGCTTACAGCCCAGAGCCTCAAGCACTGCACCTCCTCCCCCTCCACCCACTGAATCCCACCTCCCCGGCCCCTGCCTGCCTGTGCTGCCAGCTCAGCTTGTCATCTGCGTGCACCGGGGAACCGAGGCCGTGTCTGTGTCACGGTGGCTCTGGCAGGAGTGTCACAGATTCGGTACTGTAACACAGCTGCTGTCACGAGCTACAGGGCACCTCAAGTTCGGAGTGGGGGGTCTTGTTATGCATCCTCAAAAACACCTACAGGATCTAGGAAGTGCTTCCCGGGACATGTCCTCAGGGAAGAGGTGACAAACTTACAGTTCTGCTCCCTGATGATATTAACACGCCCCCCCGCCAGTTTCTAGACAGATTTCTAGACTTCCTCAATGAGAACTATAAGCTCATCTGCTCCTTTGTCATGTCTGTGCAAGTAATGCACAGCCGTAGGCATGTTCTGTGCTGTTACGGGTCTTATGCATCATACCCCTTGCAGACAAGTAAACCAGTCCTGCCTTTGTGATATCATGGCACTTTGCTCATACAGCAGTAAAACATGTATTTTGATATTCACACAGCCTCACAAGCATCACAATTTCTTATTTGGAGGTTGTTTTGAATTGGTTTAGACAAGTGTTACCTTGCTTTTGTTTCTATTTAACATCCATGGGGGAAAAAACTGATATTTAACACAAAATAGTAATCTTAATTCTGTTCAATTATTACATTTATTTTAATAATTCTCAGATGCTTATTAAATCCATCTAAGAAAGAAGGCTTTGTATTTCTTCCGTTTAGTCTCTCATCCTATTCCTGCTAGAAAACACATTTTTCAGCAAGATGGCTGACAACTTTTCCAAGCAACATGGTTGCTTTAAGGATCATGTCTAAAATGGCTGTAGCAGTTGATTTAAAAAAAAAAAACAAACAAAAACCAAACCAAAAAAACCCTAGTAACTATGTGGTATCGTGATTTATTCTAGGAGTGAGTGTTTTCTCTGTGAGCTCATGGGCTGTTGCTCTGGATTTTGTTTTCTTTAAAACAAAAACTGACTTGTGTGGAAGGCCCCTGTGTCACCTACAGTCACTCAGCCTTTTCATGTGTACAACTACTTGAAAATTTTTAATACTCTGTCTCTTCTTAAGCATTACTTCACAATGCTTGCTAAAGGTATACAATCAGTTAGTATTTTGAAACTGTATCTATTTAGGAAATTTTCAGGGAGGGTATTACTAATGCTTTTCATATACAGTAGCAAACCCTGTAACCTCCAGGTGTAAACAAATCTGGAACAAAAGACTGTACAAAAACATAACGAATTCAGCTCTGAAAAGGTCCATGCATCTACATTGTCTGCCATCCTGAATACTAATGAATTTAATGAAACTATTGAAAGGCTGGTTACTTGTCTGCATAAATGTATCGAGACCTCTGTAATCATCTGTTTGCTGTCTGAAATCTCTTGTCAATAGTTTAATGACTTCAGAGCATATTATTCTTCTTGTATAGGCTTCATATAATGTTTCTACATAATTAAGCAGCTTTGTTAGAGGAACTGCCATTAGTTGCCCCATTTCATTTGGTTTTGTTATCAGCCAACCAGAAAGAAAAAAAGAATAACAAGAGAAACCCAGTCTAGTGAGAGATGTGTAGATTGGGAAAATGTTTTTTTGCTTTGTTTGGGTTTTTTAAGACTGCCATGTTAACACAGAGCACTATTGTCAAGTTGCACATTTTAAATCATTTTAACCATTGAAATACACTACACATTTAAACACTTGTAAAGCAAACACAGCTGGCTAAAAATCTTGCAGTGCATTTGTGAGCCTAATGTTTTAAAAGTAACTCTAATGATAAGTATGTAAATAATAATACAAGTTAATTTGTGAATTATTACTAAATGTAAACAACACTAGTGTTTCTGTAGCCATAGTGAGAAAAGTGTGTCTTGATTTTTTTAATATTCAGTCAATTGCATATTCCATATTCATGTATACTTTCGAATTAAAAATGTAAGTAATATAAATTAAATCTAAATTTTTTTGTACTTAGGAAAACCCCTGAGGATTTTCTTTAAACATGCAAAATAACTTTATAACATTAGTAATTAGTTTTCTGCATTCGCCTAGTCTCAAGCATGAATGGGTAACTTCAGACTCATTTGCTTTTCATTGCTACGAGACGCTCTTTCAGTCACATTTTGGGTCAAACCTGAAAGCTTCTGCTACCCTTTACGTAGAAGCTTAAGTAGCACCTATTTTCTTTGGGGCTTAGGCGGGGGTAGAGGTGACCCAGTGCCTGGTGGTGTAAATTACCTGTGAGATAGGAGAGGTGTGATCCCACAGCACCCTTGTCCCTCTGGAGCCCTGTCCTTGAGGCAGCCATCTTGTTGGCAGGGCTGGCAGCCATCTTGTCCACAAACAGTCCCAGCAGCTTTTCCCCCATTTTTTCTGGAACAAGGAAGGCATTAACACCCAAACCTCATGTATATAGTTTGTAATATTTCAGTGTTCTCGGATTAAATTATAACTTCTGCAGTTTGACTCCGGTTATTCACTGCATCTGCCAATACAGTTAAAAATAAGCAAAAAGAAAGTACTATGTAATACTGCATTAACTGAATATTGAAATATTTGATAAGAGATCCTACTGCTGGTCAGGACTCGACTGATATCTGAAGAATAACACACTACTTGTAGTCCAACTATTAACCAACACTAGTCAGGCACATCTGTCAATTGACTGAATTATGTGCTATTTCCTAGCAAAACCATCACAGCTGCCCAAGAAAGCTATTTTTTCTGTCACATCCCGAGATTCACAAGCAACACACGTGTGTGCAGCGGAACTGCAGCTGCCAACCTTCGGCCCCAGTCGTGTGGGAGCGCCGCCGCACACACCGCAGGATCACAGAGTCCTCAGGGCTGGAAGGGGCCTCTGGGCATCATCCAGTCCATGCCCGGCCAAAGCATAAAGCACCGTGTGGTGCCGGAGCGCTGTACTTTGGGCTGGGGTCATGCGTGGCCACAGCGGTCTGGGCGGCTCCGTGAGGCACGAGCGCCCGCCCTTCACAGCGGGCACGGCCTGTGGCCTTCCCGGCGTGGCGGGGACCACAGGCTGCGAGCGAGCCAGCCTCGGGGGGAGGAGCCCCGGCACTGGGGCAGCCACCGGTACCCACCGCTCCCAGCCGAAGGGAGGTCCAGCCGCTCCCCTCGGGCGCTTGCAAGGAAGAGCTAGCGCCGTGCCCGCCCCTCGGTGACGCCAGCCCCTCCGCCCGGCGCCGCCACCCTCGCCGTGCGCTCCCGGACTACGGCTCCCGGCGTGCCCGGCGCCGCGGGGCGGTGCTGGGCGAACGCAGCCACCGGCGGCTCCTCGGCGCTGCTGGGCGTGTGGGGATCGCCGCGGCCCGGGCGGCGGGACAGG